>PVKH010036616.1:0-11567 GCA_004027955.1 Chaetophractus vellerosus | reverse complement strand
TTCCTGTAGAATTGTGTGTGCTGTATGGCTTTTTAAAAACCGCTTACAAAAATGGCACCACCACAGGATCCAGCGATGATGTGATTCTGATTTCCCTTTCCAGTGCTTTTAGGTCCCATGAAGAGGTAGGCAGTATCTCTTTGCTTCCATTTCTGTCCCTGCTAATAAGATTGTAGGTGGTGCTTTTCTGTTCCGAGGAAAGAATAATGGAGCCTGCTATTAACTTTCACGCATAGGCTGTGAATGAGGACCTTTGACGTTCTGTGTTCAGAAAGACTGCCGAACTCTAGAGAAGCTCCCCAAGAAACTAGGGAATAAGCTATCTCTCCTTCCTAAGAAACCTTTCAAAAGATAGAAAGACATTTCCAATCTGTAACAAACAAAACAGTTAATAAAAACATAAATCCTCCACTTTTAGGCACTATCCTTAGTTCAAGTTGAGCAGGAGGTGGCACGAGGGCTCTTAGGAAGCTTTCTTCCTTTCTAATTCCCTGATTTCCCCCATTTATGACAGATCTCATCCCTTCTCCACAGCTCGTTCCTTCCTTTCCCAGCAATGAAATCATGGGGTCTCTCCTTCATTTCTACATCTCCACGGTCCTTTTCCTCGAGTCTCTTTACTCTCCTCACTAAGTGAAAAGGTGCCTGGACACAGAATGTAATGAAAAGTCCTTTCTTTTCCCTCCATCCTTCCCTCCCTCTCTCCCTTTCATTTTCCCTTCCTTCCATCCTCCTCCCTTCCTTCCTTCCTCCCCTTTCCAGCTTTCTCAGAACCCTGAGTTCATATCATTGTCAGATCCATTATTCATACACTTTATTTCTTCCATTTACCATTTAGGTGACTGTTGCTCCCTCCTCCTTTTTTTCCCCTTTGCTCTTCTCTTCCAAAATAAAGGGGGGTGGGTGGGTATTAATACAAACATTCATCACAGTCTTTATTATTTTGGCAAGGAAAACAAATGGGAATCAAGTTGTCTTTTTCCTGTCAGGGTGGTGATGAAGGATATGTCAATAAACCGAACAATTTACTGTGTAACTGCCTGGCTTGAGATCTTAGAGTACAATAAAGTAAAATAAAATAAATCCCTAACAAGGAGAGGAGTTTTATTACATTCAATTTCAAACTCTAGGTTACACTTGCTCAATAATAACTAGTCTTCATCTGGTTAACCCTTTACCTGAATGAAACTGAAGTTGATTTGCTCAGGATGGAGTCTGGAGCTGAGATGCCCTCAGACAGGGTCTCCCCAGGCGCCCCCACCCCCTGCTTCCCAATGTCACTCAGCCCCCACCCTTCCATTTACATGCATATTCAACGCACCATATGCTTGATCTCAAATATCTCCAGGCATTATGGATCTTATTCACTGAGAGTGGCTTGCACACTCATGTACGAAAAAGGGGAGAGAGCTAGAGAGAGGCTTTTTGAAAGAGCCTTCAGGGGCTTTCTGAGAAAAAAATGCAAGTATGCAAGTGAACTGTGTGCACCAGGATGGGGTCTACTTTAAACCTAGCACACTTGTTTCGACAGAAAAGCTCACATGGACATTAAAAAAAAAAAAAAAGAATTCTCATTCTTTCTCCATAAAGGCCTGGCCTGAGATCTCATGAGGGATTTAGGCAGAGGCTTATCAAAACATAAAACCGGCCTACATCCCAAGATCCAAGGGGAGCCTGGCAAAAGCAGTTTGCAGGTTGACAAGGCAGCCCGACTCTCTCTGAAAGGCGTGACAAAGACCGTGGGAGGCCCCCCCACTTCAGCTGCTTCCAGAGGCCCTCCCCCACTTGCCAGATGCTGGGGCTGCCCCTCCAACAGGGAGGCTCCTGGGGTCTGCCGGGTGTCAGGGGCAGGAATCAAAGAAGAACCCAAACTAGGCTACCCCTTGGTTACTCCTGGAGATTTGTAAATATTTCTTGGAGATACGTTTATATATATACTTTAAACACCTGTGCTGAAAAAGTCACCAGTAAATAATAGCATAACACCTTAGCAACCCATGTCAAATCAGAGAACCAACTGGTTAAGGTAGCTGGGGCCACTCAGTGTTCCCCACTGTGGCTGGTGTTCCTCCTTGGTTCTCATTGCAGGCACGTCAGAGCTGCCGAGGGGACAGCCAGGTTCTCCAGGAAGAGAGGTGCGCACTTGTGGAACCAGGAGTCCAAGCACCCTGGTTTGAAGCCTTTCTCTGCCACTAAGTCGTTTCTTCACCTGTAAAATGAGGCGGTTGAATAAAGTTCCCTTCTACCTCTAAAATTCTGTGAGCCCATTTATCTCACTTTAACTAAAGAGATAGTTATCATCAGGGTTGAAAACAAACTGTGATGGCTTGATCTTGTTTAAACGCAAAGAGCTAGATAGAAGATTCCACAAGGGATGTTAGGACCCTAACATTATTTATCGACTAAAAAAGGAGAAAAAAAATTCTTGCCCATGACCCTTCCTTCCCTTCTGTTATGTTGTCAACGATCCGTTTTTTTAACAAAGTAACTTTATCACAAAGATTTTAGTCAATACACAATACTTGGGTATCTGAAAAGTCTCAACTGTGACTTCAAACCCATAAGACTAATTACCAAGTTATTTTAAAAGAAAAAGAAAACAGTTCTCACATTAAAACCTACTGCCTTTCTCAAATCTTATTCTAAAAGGTGGTCTGGGAAATAAGTACTAAACTTTTTTTTTTTTAAGATTTATTTTTTATTTGTTATATAGGCCCCCCCTTTCTGCTTGTTCTTGCTGTGTTCATTTTTGCATTCTTCTGTGTCTGCTTGTCTCCCCCCCCGCTGTGGCGACCCACCGAGTCAGCTCACTGCACGGCGGCTTTGCCCTGCTCCAGGGGGCTTGCCCTGCCCACAGCGGCTTGCCTTCTCAAGGCGGTCTGTCTGCTAGGGGAGGCCCCAGAAACCAAACCCGGGGCCTCCCATGTGGTAAACCGGAGCCCTACCAATTGGGCTACAGCCGGCCCCCTAAACTTTTAACTTATTATTATTCAGCAAGTGCCAACAAGTTGCTTAAGACCCTATCATTCAAGGTTAACCATGGATTAAATCAAACACTTTATTACAGAAGGTCACTGAGCACTTGCAGCTCTGCTCACCACCCAAGGTGTATCAGCTTCCCCACCTCAGCCCTGCTCCATATTACCTTAGCTTTAGTGTGCTGAGAACCAGGACAGGAAATTGATTCCAGAGGGGGCTTGTGTCTTGGCTCTTTGAAAGGCTTTGAAGCAAAGTGTATCTCTAGGCTCAATAAATAAACAATTTGATGCTAATAGTAAAGGAAGAAGATGTCCATTCAGGATAGAAATCGTCACAAGGGCATTTTCATGACCATGATTTTCATTGATTTTACTATTCATCTGGGCCAAGCCACAAACACAAAATGCCAGGAAAGGATTTTGGAAAGGAAAGTTGTTATTATGAGAGTTCTTATTTTTTAAAAGGAAATTTATTTCATTCCAAAGTTTGTAATTGATGTGAAAGACCAGAAATGAAATAGCCAGTGTCAAATCCTTTCCTTTCTTGACTGCTTACAAAGTTCTGACCTGTTTTAAGAAAAGGTGATATTTGAAAAAACAAAACCTACAGAACAGATACGTTAAAGATGATGATTCACATGTCAAAAAGATTCGCCAAGTTACAAAAGATTCATCACAGTGTTTTTTAAAGTGCTATACGACTCCGATGTATTTAAAATGTCTTTCAATTAAAAGAATTGATTCACACTCAACTTTATTTAACCTTAAATACAATACAGTAAAACTTACTGTTCTACTTTTAATTCTAGGGTATATGTATATTCTTATGGTTGATAGAAGAATCTGGCATTGCAGTTGAGTATGGTAGAGTAGAAAACGATAGAACTAGGTTCTAGTTCTATTCTGCTATTAACTAGTAGTGAGTCATGATTTCTTTCATTCTCAGTTTCCCCTTCTGTAAAATGGGGACAAAGATAATTACAGACTGTGCCTATATCTCAGTATTGTTATGGTTTTAAAAACTGAGAAAACAAAGGTGTAAAAGCTTCTACAAGTATGTGCTATTATTCATACTTTTTCATGTGGCTGGAGTCCTAAATATACTGCTTATTGACGACAGCTAGAACAGTCCTAGGTAGAGTCATTGGTTGCCAATGCTGATTCTTCGATGCCCTTTCCCCTGGGCCCCCAGCAGCCTTTTCACCTGGTTTCCTCTGTCCGTGCCCATCTACAACGTCAAGGCCTTCATGATGTCTCCTCTTTCATGCTCCACTGAAGGCCTACTCTCAGAAGAATCTCTGATATCTATCATTTTCACTGCATGCTAACTTCATGTCAGTGTACCAACTTTCTCAGGGGGCAATGAAGGAAGAAAAAAAAGGACTTTTGTTGAATGCCTGCACAATGTGCCAGGCACTTTGCTACAGGTTCCCCCCTGCATTCTTATTTAACTTACCACCACACTACGGCAATAGGAGTTATCATCCCATTTTGCAAATGAAAAAACTGAAACCCCCAAATTTAAATGACTTGCCTAAGATCAGGCAGCTAAGAAGAAATATCAGGGTCCTTTGAATTCTGTCTGCCAGATGCTAAGGTTCATGGTCTCTCCATGGAGTAAGGGGCCTTCTCCTCTGTCACAAGCATCAGAGCTCATCTAAGAGGTCACTTGGGGAAGGAGAGTAGCACGCCTTCCCTGCACAGTTGACAACCTGCTCAACCTGTAGACAAGGGGGGCGCTTGATGCTGGGTCTATCGTTTTTCTGGATCCAAAGGAGGGACTTGGGATATGAGTGATGTTCTCCTCCCTGGAGAACTTCTGGAAGTCTCCATGTGTCCCACATACCCTAGGCAGGGTGGCACCAAGTTCTTCACATCAGCAAGAAGGTCAAGAGACACAATCCTCCCACCTCTAACAACCTGAGTCCTTTCGTCCTGGGCCTGCGAAGGCCCAAATCCCTCTTAGTTTGGTAGATGCACCATATATGTGCTTTCTAGGAACACGTTCCGACAACCCAATTTCATGTACCACCATGGGGACGGAGTCAGAGGGCAGCTTGACTTTTCTCTCAATTTTATAGGGAGAGAAAGTGAAGCACAGAGGCTGGGTAAAGAGATTTTCTTAAAGGTGCAGTGAATGCCGGGGAGCCGATTTGCAGACAAGCTCAACTGTAGATGTTGGGCTGGTTGGAACATGAGCAGGTATACTAGGATGTGGATAGATATTTTAAAAGAATTTAACCAACGAGTAGTTTTTCCCAGCCTCAATTTTAAAAGCAATGATTTATACACTTGAGAGAAATGAAGATGAGAACATGGCGTGCAATTCTTATGTATCCAGGCTATTATTTTGCACAAAATAATTTTTTAGGTTTTATTTCATTAAGTTGATATTGCAATTTCTTTTTCACAGTTGGCTCCAGTTCACAGATGATAAAACTGAAACAAGGAGATTAAGGGATTTCTCTGGGTCGTTAAGTACGCCGGCCCTTCCATCACTATCCAGAGCTCACCCAGCCATGTCAATCTGTCCATCCAGTCTCAATGTGAAAGTACTTCTCTACCTTTAGCTTCAGGGAGACCTTCAGCTAGTTGGGGCACATCGTTCTCAAACTCTCTACTGCCTCAAGCAGTTTTTGTTTTTTTTTTTAAATATATTTAAAATTTTTTTTTAAAAAGAATATTTAGATTACATAAATGTTACATAAAAATGTGGGGGGTTCCCTTATGCCCTGCTTCTTACACCTCCCACATTTTCCCATATTAACAACATCCTTCATTAGTGTGGTACATTCATTACAATTTATGAAAACATTTTAGAGCATTGCCACTAAGCATGGATTATAGACTACATTGTAGTTTATACTCTCTCCTGCATAATTTTGTAGGTTATGGCAAGATTTGTAATGGCCCGTATCTGGCATTGTAATATCATTCAGGAAAACTCTCAAGTCCCCAAAATGCCCCCATATTTCGCCTGTATTTCCCTCTCCCTGCCCTCAGAATCTCCAGTGGCCACTGCCTCCACATGGATGATATAATTTCTTCCATTGCTAGAATCACAATAAGTCTGTAGTAGAACACCAGTCAGTTAGTGTTGGTCACTGGTGACTCGTTGGAGCTTGACCCTCTGAGCTTTGAATGGTAAGGGGCGCTGTGAGGTATGGGCCTGGGTGTATCACGCTGCTTGGCCACTGGCTGGCTGACTCAACACTGGAAGTGCCGACAGCAGGAGGGTTCTTTGATCTCCCTTCTCCCGCTTACCAAATCTGAGCCCTGGGCATTCACCCCTAAAAATATGCCTCTCTAAGCAACCACTGAGGATCTTATTGATTACAAAGGGGTGGGCGCAGCACAGGGAAGGTACCACATCCCACGCCCTCTGTTTCAGGCAAGAGAGTTTTGCATCAGGACAAAGGAACTGAGTGAGATCCTGCCCAATTCAGAGCTGGGTTCACCCGTGACCTGAGAATCCTTGTGGTGACAGTAGTAATTTATCCCAGGGCTTTTGTCCCAAACAGCTCTACACCCCTTCTCTTTCCTTAGCTTTTCCTTCTGATCAAACACCCCTACATGTACATCCCCCAAGGACTGTCCACTACTTACCCTTTATCAAGTTAGCCTCCCAAATGCTGTGGAGCCCTCCCAGAAGAAAGTTAAAGAGCCAGAGTCAGCTCTTACAGAAGGAATTTGTAGCAGAGACCTCAGGGAAAGAAAAATGGGCAAAGGCAAGGATGTCTACATTCGATGGAAATGATTGTCTAGGAGAAAAAAATAAAGCGTTGATCTGATTGATCTTTGTCCCATCCTTTCTGCCAAGAACACAGGAAACACAATTATTAACTTTTGTCGTTTTGTTAGAACCACTACGCAACTTAAAGAGTTAGCAAGCAATAAATAAAGGTTTGGACAAAATGAGGATCTCAGGAGTTCGGTCTGGAGCCATGATGTTCAAAGGTAGAGTGGCTGCCACGGCCTTGCACTTTAAAACCCCTCATTTGAAAAACGGGCTGCATGGTAAACCAAATTTGATGTTAAGAGTCAGTAAGCCCTGCTTTGTGAAATAGAGATGTCAAGTCTCGGGGATGCTCTTTCCAGGTGGTTCTGTCGTAGATGCAACGCCTTATGCTGATGGCCCTGCTAAAGGCAGGGCTGCTCTCCTGGAAAGCACCGACGCTTCCAGCGTCAAAACAGCGCGACACGCCTGCTCCGGAACATTCCAAACAGGCGTCAGAGGATTTTCACATTGCTCTGGTTCAAACGACTAGTTAAAACCCACACACACACACACACAAAGCAGCAACAACAAAAACCAACAGCACTATGCTCCCTCACTTCCCTTCTTTTACAAACGTCACTTCACTGGGAAACTGCCTCCTCCAACTTCCTTTAAAACACCACATAAAGATACTCAGAAAACCCCTTCTTACAGAAGGTGAAGGGCCTGTTGATTAAAAGAAAATTAGGTTGAATTATTTTGGGAGACATAATGTCCATCATCAGTTAAAAGGTATGTTGAATTAATTCATTTGCTGGTTTCAGAGCAGACAAATTAAGCGTCGCTGGGGAAAATCCTGTAACAAATCTAATCTCTTTAAAAGACATATATTGCTTCTTTCTTCCTTATTATGCTATTCTTCCTTCCATCAACATTGCCTGCACACACATACTCACTGGCCTGATGTCATGATTGCATATTTTTTCAACATTAGTGATTTCATAAAAGTTATTAGCATCTACTCAAATATAACCTTCCTCAGAAACACACAATATTACAAGGCTTGAAGATGAACTGCTTAAAACACTGCCGTCCTCTTTGGAAGAGCTGTATCTGCGATGTTTTGCGTTCATTCTTGTCCTTTTTGTTTCCCACACAGCTCTTCCTCTCCTCTAACCACACACTATGAAAATATCCCCTAGCCCATGAATTGCCTATTTATTATGCTGTCTCCGAAAATACATATCCTATTATGCAGGGAGAAATGAAAACGACAGAGAAAAAGGAACCTGCATGGATCTATTTATAGCAGGTGGTTTGAATAATATAAATTTTAGGGTGTCCTGCGTCCCTCCCCCTCTTCAACTGTGCTCCCCTTCAATCTTGTCAGCTGTAAAATGGGTCTCTTTTTAACCTCTAATGGACCCAGGAGATTAAAGGTGAAGTCATGAATGAGTGGTGCTGACAGCCCAGCACGATGGCCCTGGCAGCAGGGGTTCTCTTTTGTTTCCGTCCACTCTGACCTCCCGCCACTCTCCGTCTGTGGGAACCGGACAAGAAGAATGTAGGGGTGGAGTTAAAAAGCACAGAAGTGGCAGACCCTGCTCCTGGCCAGAGGAGCGCTGACATTCTTCTGCCTGCAAATATTCTGACATCATCCTGGTCACACCTCCACAGCATTCCATTAGTTACCTCCTTTATGCTCTACAAATGAAAACAATAGGTCCTGCTGCAGAATTAAGTCAACACAAGTGAAAGACGGGTGCCTTTCCTATATACAGAAATACATTTATTTTTCTTGTGTTTGCAGAAAGAAAGTATCAGGCATTGAACCCCGGTTTGAGAAATGGAAGAGCAGAGTTGGAACTCTGGCGGGAAGGGGATTTTTTTTTTTTTTTTCCTCAGAAGCAAGTCTGCTCAACGCACAAAGATCATTTCAGGTTAAATCCAAATAGCAGTATAGAAGAAACCTGTTGTCACAAAGCAATAAAGAACAAGGCCTTCCAGCTGGGCTTCCCCATTTGTTCAGTAGATGCATTTGATTTATAATAAAATTTTCAAGAAAATGGTAAAGGCCATTAATAAAATATCCATCCAGCCTTAAGGAGTGCATCTCCTGAGAAGGGCGCTGCTTTTTCAGACTCCCAACTCAACAGTGACTTAAGCGTTTGTATCATCAGCTTGTTTTTAAGCTGCTGTGCCACAGAGGAAGCTCCAAGGCATGCGTGCTCATCAAATTTCCTACAATAATGAAATGCTTTTCCAAAAATAACCCAGGGGAAACAATATTTGGCAACAATGATTTTCAGAAAAGAGAAACTGCAACTCAGAGTGAATTTATTCGGTGAAGTTTCTACTTTTTAAAATATATATAAAAACAAGGCATATTTTAACCTCAAATACCTATAAGTTGTGTGTTTGTGTTTATTTGGGATATTAATTTAAAAAAAATACTTCTGCAAACAGAACAATATCAGTGAAAAGCCCCAAATGAATGGATAAATAGAAGCTTCAGATAATTTAATATAGATTTTCCGGACAACAAAAGGCCACGCTGTGTTCAGAAAACAAATTGTCCTCTTTCCCCCCTAAAACAAAATGAAATTTTAAAATTTAACTCTAAGTCCATTTAATTTGAAAATAAGGAAACAGTTGTGGCACATGATTCCGGGAGCAGTATAATCACAGCCCTGTTGAAAAACTGTGATGGATAATAGGTGATTAACATGCATTTCCTTACCGGGAATGGTTAAAAAATTCATAGTGCTCCATTACAGAAAGTCCTGTGCACTTCAACTGCTGGCAACTTCTGTTTCGGTTGAGTATTCTTTGTGTTGCTAATAAACAGCATAATGCTAGTCTGCTTTCAGGTGCAATTTAAAGAGAAATTGAGTTACAAAAGACATAACGGGGATTTCATCCAGAGTCTTCTGTAGGAAGCAGGATGTGGCTGACAGATTCCTTCTTTCACACTTTTATTTTGTACAAGAAAAAGAAGGATGGTTTTAATAAAATTTCTGGGTGTAAATAGTTATAAAACTAAAAACATTTATCCTGATACATAGTCTATGTTCTTTTTTCCAAATGCTCTTCATTTACTTTGACAGTATTTAAGGTTTTATTCCATTACTTATAATTTGTTACAAAAGGAAAAAGGTGGTGAGATTAGTCTTATGTAGGAGAAAGACAATTATCTTACATATTTTCCAGAAAACCTTTAAAATAATCTTCTAAAGTTTATGCATTGTTTTATGAAATTTAAAATATAAATTACGAGAGTATATTATTCTCTAACAAAACTCACTTTTGGAAGGTTTTGCAAATATATCATCATTAACATTTTTCCTTTTAAAAAAATTTTCAGGAATTGTATTCATCCACATTGATTTTTAAAATACTTCTTCAAACTCAGGAGAAGTTGCAAACATAATTATTTTATCAATGCTATTTCTAATGAAGGAGGTAATTTTGGAGGCTTAGTATTAAAAAGACTAGAAATTTTGAATGGTGCAAAGAAAATACACCCTTCTAAGCCTACCTTACAATAGTGCTGCAAGAGCTTGTTGATTTTTTACTGCTTATCTTTCTAAACGTAATCATTAGAATTTCAGGTTCATAATCCTTATCTATATACTGGAAAATAAGTTTAAAAATGCAGAGACAGAAGGAAAATGGAGAAATAAAGGAAAGCGATAAAATTAGAGAAACTAGATCATCCTTTTATTAATTATGTTTTTTTTTTTCTCTTTTCAGCATCATTGCAAAGGAAACAATGAACTGTAAGGAGAGGATGGTGCTGATTTTTTCACATGCAATATATCTTTCTGCCTCACGAAAAACACAAATCATTTTCATGCAGTTAAACTGCACGAATGATCCTGTAGGCTGGCCAGATTTAATGCGGTGTGATTGCATATAGGACCAGGTCTGAGTGTGCCTTCTAGCAGAAAGCAGAAATCTACAAATACTGAAAGCGCCAAAGATTCAGCTTGTAGGCTAATGGCTATTAAGCAAGAATTTGAAAGGCAATTAAACATGTTGAAGAACATACCAAGAAATGCATTAAATTTCTTATTCTCTTGCTAGTTAATCTAATTTTATGTCTACATTTCACTGATAAAATGGAGATACTCTTGTCCACTGAACCACCTCTTAAGGACTTCTAAGCTATCCCCAGAGATTTTCCGAGGCATTATATTTAGGTTGATAACATAATTTAAGGGCCGCTGATACCTTTATCTATTTTTTTTTTATTCAAATGAACTGAACTGTTCATGTTAAGGGCTTTCTTCATGATGAAAATGTCTCTCATTTTTACTCGTCCATATAAATCCCTGAGAAAGGTAGTTGAGAATAAATTAAAACAATGTAGAAAGCAGCAGGGAAAAAGTTGGGGGTGTGTGGAGATAGCACACTAGGCCAGGCACAGTAAGAGGATGTTTACACACAGCAAGCAATGAATAATGAACTAGCAGATCACGCAGACCTAAACCCCTCTGTTGGGTGAGCATTTGGATGCTTCAGGTCCACTTGGGCTTTAGGGTCCAAAGTATTTAAACAATTGCCTCAATGCCTGAATTTCCTTTCACTTACTGTGTCTCTGGGTTTCAGGTTGCATAAGGTGCACTGGGTGCAATTTGGGGTTATCTTTTAAAGGGACAAAAAATGCTTTGAAATACTTAAAGAAAGGCAGTGGTTAAGTTATTTTTCTAAATTGTTATTGGATTGCATTTGAAAAAAGTGTTTAAATTTTTGAAAGGATGTCCCAATATGAATGTGTATACTGAGAAGGTACCTACCTCCAGTGGTATCCCCTATAAAAAGGGGTTGAAGCCAGAAGCTTGTCAATTCATTGGCTTTGGGGGGGGGGG
>PVKH010036615.1:0-11570 GCA_004027955.1 Chaetophractus vellerosus | reverse complement strand
GGGGGGGGTGTGAAAAAAAAAAGAGATTCACTTTAGACACAAGGACATAATCAGACTGAAAGTAAAAGTTTGGAAAAAGACATTCCATGCAAACAGTAACAGAAAAGATTTGGAGTAGTGATACTAATATTGGAAAAAAAGATTTTAAATGTAAAACTGTTATAAGAGAGGAAGAAGGTCATTATATA
The DNA here is from genome assembly GCA_004027955.1 of Chaetophractus vellerosus. NCBI lineage: Eukaryota > Metazoa > Chordata > Mammalia > Cingulata > Chlamyphoridae > Chaetophractus > Chaetophractus vellerosus. The sequence continues at coordinate 11,382 of PVKH010036615.1, read as the reverse complement.
TCAATAAAATTCACCAATAGGAAAAAATAAATATTTATGTACCTAACCTAGGTGCCCCAAAATACATGAGACATACATCAGCAAAACTGAAGGGAAAAGTAGAAATCTCTACAATAATAGTTGGAGACTTCAACACACCACTCACATCTTTAGATAGAACATCTGGACAGAGGATAAATAAGGAAAGAGAGTGCTTGAATAATATGATAAATGAACTAGATCTAACAGATATTTACAGAACACCACATCCCAAAACAGCAGGATATACCTTCTTCTCAAATGCTCATGGATCTTTTTACAGATAGACCATCTTCTGGGTCACAAGAAAGATCTCAATAAATTTAAAAAGATTGAAATTACACAAAGTACTTTCTCTGATCATAATGGAATTAAAATGGAAAACAACAGGCAGAAAAAAGGGAAAAGCCACAAAAACATGGAAAATAAACAACATGATCTTAAATAATCAGTGGGTCAAAGAATAAATTGCAAGAGAAATTTGTAAATATTTTGAGACAGATGGAAATGAGAGCCCAACATATCAAAACCTATGGGATACAGTGAAGGCAGGGCTGCGAGGGGAATGTAAAGGCCTTAATGCTCACATTTAAAGGAGAAAGAGCTAAAATCAAAGACCTAACTGCACACCTGGAGGAGGTAGAAAAAGAACTGCAAACCAATCCCAAAGCAAGAAAAGGGAAAGACATAACAAAGATTATGTTAGAAATAAATGAATGCAAGAACACAAAAATATTAGAATCAACAAAGCCAAAAGATGGATCTTTGAGAAGATCAACAAAATTGATAAACCCTTAGCCAGACTAACAGATAAAAAGAGAGAAGATGCAAATAAATAAAATCAGAAATGAAAATGGGGACATTACCACTGACCCTGCAGAAATAAAAGAGATCTTACTATGAACAACAGTATGCCAACAAACTAGACAACATAGATGAAATGGACAAATTCTTAGAAATGTATGAGTGACCAACACTGACACTAGAAGAAATAGAAGACTTCAACAAACCAATCACAAGTAAATGTATTGAAACTGTCATCAAAAACCTCCCTAAAATGAAAAGCCCAGAATCAGATGGCTATACAGGTGAATTTTACCAAGAATTCAGAGAAGATCTAATACCAATATGGCTCAAACTCTTCCAAAAAATTGAAAAGGAAGAAGGAATGCTACCAAACTCATTCTATGAAGCCAACATCACTCTAATACCAAAGCCACATAAAGATACTACATAAAAGAAAATTACAGACCAATTTCTGTAATGAACATAGATGCAAAAATCTTCAGCAAAATATTTGTTAATTGAAACCAACCACACATTAAAAGAATTACTTATCATGATCAAGTGAGTTTTATCCCAGGCATGCAAGAGTGGTTCAACACAAGGAAATCAATTAGTGTCATAAACCACATTAATAAATTGAAGAAGAAAAATCACACAATCCCCTCAATTGATGCAGAAAAGGAATTTGACAAAATATGCATCCTTTTTTGATAAAAACACTCAAAAATATAGGAATAGAAGAAAACTTTCTCAATATGGTAAAGTGCATTTGTGAGAAACCCACAGCTAACGTTGTACTCAATGGTGAAAGACTGAAAGATTTCCTGTTATGATCAGGAGCAAGATAAGGATGCCCACTGTCACCACAGTTACTCAATATTTTGCTAGATGTTCTAGCTAGAGAAATTAGGCAAGAAAAAGAAATAAAAGGCATCGAAATAGTATAGTAAGATGTAAAACTGTCTTTTTTCACTGATGATCCTATACCTAGAAAATCCTTAAAAATCCACATGAAAGCTACTAGAACTAATAGATGAGTTCAACAAAGTGATGGGATACAAGATTAATATGCAAAAATCAGTAGCCTTTCCATACATTACTAATAAGCAACCTGAGGGGGAAGTCAGAAAAAAATTCCATTTATAATAGTGACTAAAAGAATCAAATATTTAGGAATAAACTTAACTAAGAACATAAAGACCTGTATTCAGAAAACTACAAAACATTGCTAAAAGAAACCAAAGAAGGCCTAAAGAAATGGAAGGACATTCAGTGTTCATGGATAGAAAGACTAAATATCATTAAGATGTTAATTCTGTGCAAACTGATATACAGATTAAACACAATCTCAAAAAATCCCATCAGCCTTTTTTGAAGAAATGGAAAAGTCAATTATCAAATTAATTTAGATGGATAATGTGCCCAGAATAGCCAAAAATACCTTGAAAATGAAGAATGAAGTTGGAGGACTCTTACTTCCTGACTTTAAAGCATATTACTTAGCTACAGTAGTAAAAATGACATGGTATTGGCATAAAGACAGACATATTGACCAATGGAATAGAACTGAGATTCAGAAATAGACCCTCACATTTATGGTCATGTGCTTTTTGACAATGCTGTCAAACCCATTCAGCTGTGTTAGAACACACTATTCAACTCATAGTGCTGGGAGAACTGGACATTTATATATAAAATAAAGAGGACCCATATCTCACACCCTATACAAAAATAACTCAAAATTGATTAAACACTTAAATATAAAAGCTAGAACCATAAAACTCCTAGGGACAAATGTATGGAAACATCTTCAAGATCTTGTGGTAGGTGGTGGTTTCTTAAACCTTACACCCAAAACATGAGCAACAAAAGTAAAAATGGATAAATGAGACCTCCTCAAAATTAAACATTTTTGCTTCAAATGACTTTGTTAAGAAGGTGAAAATGCAGCATACAAATTGGGAGAAAATTTTTGGAAACCACATATCCTATAAAGGTTTGATTTCCATTTTATATAAAAAGATCATACAGCCCAATTATAAAAAGACAATCAACCTGATAAAAAACGGGCAAAAGACTGGAATAGACATTTTTTTAAAAAAGAAAATACAAATAGCCAAAAAGCACATGAAAAGATGCTCAACATCACTAGCTATTACAGAAATGCAGATCAAAACTACAATGAGATATCATATCATGGCTTACATAATGGCCATCATTAAAAAACAAATAGAAAACTAAAAGTGCTAGAGAGGATACAGAGAAATTGAAACACTCCTCCACTGTTCATGGGAAGGTAAATTGGTGTAGCCTCTGTGGAGGACAGTTTGGTAGCTACTCAGGAAGATAAATATAAAACTGCCATATGATCCTGCTTCTAGGAATATATTCCGAAGAACTGAAAGCAAGGATATGAACAGACATGTCATGAACACACGATGTTCATAGCAGCATTATTCACAATTGCTAAAAGATGGTATCAACTCAAGTGTCCATTAACCAATGAATGGATAAACAAAATGTGGATTACACATATGATGGAATACTATTCATGTATAAGCAATGAATTTGGGGTGCACATAACAACATGAATGAACCTTGAAGATCTTGGTGTACATATGGCAACATGGATGAACCTTGAAGACATTATGTTGAGTGAAATAGCCAGACACAAAAGGACAAATATTGTATGGTCTCACTAACATGATCTAAACGTGATGAGTAAACTCATGGAGTTAAATTGTAGAGGATAGGTTAGTAGGAGACAGAATGTGGGTTGAAAGGGGGACCAGATGCTGAATGTATGTACCATGTTTAATAAGGTTGATTGTAAATGTGTGGAAATGGATAGAATTGATGGTAACACATTATAGTGAGTATAACTAACACTGCTGATTTATAAATGTGATTGTGACTGAAAGGGAGTAGTCTAGGGAGGTTAATGTCAATCTAAATTGAAAACATGGAATACATGCAAGTTCCTGAGAATATATTTGGGCATGTAGGAATTAGTCTATGCATATTAGGTTATGATATAAAAATTATTAAAAGTTTTATTATTACCTGATTTTGGAAATTAAAAAAAATAAAATAAAACTAGAGGATAATCTAGGGACTGTATAACATAGTGATTTCAGTAGTGGATGAGGATTGTGGTTAAAAGTACAAATAAAATAAGAATATTCCTCCATTACAAGGTGTTAAGAATATGGTGATACATGGGAAAACTATAACTAATGTAACTGAGACTACAGTTAACAGTAATATTGTAATCTTTTTGCAGCAATGCAAAGCAGGGACTATATCAATGCTAAGGGTCAACAGTGGAGGAGTGTATTAGTCAGCCAAAGGGGTGCTGATGTAAAGTACCAGATATCTGTTGGCTTTTATAAAGGGTATTTATTTGGGGTAGAAGCTTACAGTCAGAAGGCCATAAAGAGTAAGTTACTTTCCTCACCAAAATCTCTTACCACGTGTTGGAGCTAGATGGCTGCTGGTCTCTGCAAGGGTTCAGCCTTCCTCTTCCTCTTAAGACTCCATGGTCCCAGCTTCTTCTGATCTCAGCTGTAGGCTGGCATAAGGCTCATCTCTCTTCCCAGGACTGTCTCTTTCTGGGCTTATCTGCTCTGCTCTCTCCACAAGGCCAGCTGTAAACTATCAGGTGAACTGCTTGGTTCTCTCTCCTGGGCTCCAGCATCAAAATTCAACTCTCTCCTTTGCTGTGTCCTTTTCTGTGTGAGAGTCTACCCACCAACCGGGCAGGGTCTCAATGTCCTACTGATGTGGCCAAATCAAAGCCCTAATCTAAATTTAATCAAGTAAAGGCGAAACCTCTGAATTTAATACAATCAAAGGGCATCACGCCCAGAGGAACAGTCCAGTTTACAAACATAATCAATATTTCTTTTCAGAATTCATCAATAATATCAAACTGCAACAGGGAATATAAAGGAGTATGGGGGTTTTCCTTTTGGAGTGATGAAAATGTTCTAAAATGAACTGAAGTGATGAAAATGTAAGTCTGTGATGAAATTGAGAGCCACTGAGTATACTTTTTGGACTGATTGTACAAGGCAGGAGAGCTATAACACAGTGAACCCCATTGTGGATAGTGTTAAGTGTGTGGCTAACAGTACAAATATTAGAATGTTCTGTCATGACCTATAGCAAATATACAATACTGATACATGGTGTTAATAAGATGGTTTGTGAGAAAAATATGCCAAATATAAACTATGGGCTATAGATAGCAGTGATATTATAATGATGTCCTTTCATCATTTGTAACAAGTATGTCACAACAATGTAAGGTGTTGGTGGTAGGGAGGTAGATGGGAATACTGTGTGGTATTCATAATTGTTTTGTAAACTCAACTTCTCTAATAAAAAAGAATATATTGTTGGTCTCCTTATATTGATTATTAAAAATGTTCATAATGGGGAAGCGCTGTGGCTCAATTGGTTGGGCTCCCGTTTACCATATGGGAGGCCCCAGGTTAGATTTCCTGGGGCCTCCTGGTGAAGGCAAGCTGGCCCACGCGGTGCGGTGAGGTGACGGCCCGTGCGGCACAGTGAGCTGGTGCAGCAAGATGATGCAACAGGGGCCGGCTGTAGCCCAGTGGATAAGGGTGCCAGTTCACCACATGGGAAGCCCTGGGTTCGGTTCCCGGGGACCTCTCCAAAGTGGGCAGACCGCCTTGAGAAGGGCAAGCCACCATGGGCAGGGCAGAGCCACCATGGGCAGGGCAGAAAAAGCTGCCACGGGCAGGGCAAAGCCACCATGGGCAGGGCAAGTCACCCGTGAACGGAGCAGATCAGCCCGTGAATGGAAGCGGAGCCGCCTGTGAACAGAAGCAGACCTGCCTGCGAATGAAGCAGAGCTGCCTGCGCAGTGACCGGACTCGGCGCATCGCCGCAACAGAGGGGAGACAGAGCAGACACAGAAGAACGCAGAGAAATGAACACAGCAAGAGCAAGCAGAAAGGGGGGGTCGGATATGTAACCAAAAAAGGGGGGGGGGGATAAATAAATAAATAAATAAACTTAAAAAAAATGTTCATAATGACCAAACTCCAACATTAATTACTAACTGTGGTGAAAAGATAGTGTGGTTGTTTGGAACTGTGTCCCCCAATAAATTATGTTCTTAAAGCTAATCCATTCCTGTGAGTATAAACCTACTCTAAGTATGTTTTCATGAGGTTACTTGAGTTTAGTCATTGTCGAAGTTGGGTCTTAAACTTTTTACTGGAGTCCTTTATGATGGGGGTGAATACAGAGAAAGCCATGGTAGCGGGCATGTGGGTGTTCAAGTTCAGTTTGTAAGACATCCCTGTGGGCTACGGGGCACCGGGCGGCAGGGGGGTGGGTGGTGGCGGTGGGGTGGGGTGGGGGGGTGGCGGTGTCCGCGTCTCTGCAGCGGCTGTGCACCTGCCGGGCTCCCGCGCACTTTTTGTTGTTGATGGCACAGGCTGCACTTGTAAATATGGTGGTCCCTGGCCCTGCCACCCTTCGCAGTATATCACCTATACATCAGCACTCACCTTCATTTTTGAAGGACAGTTTTGTCAAAGAAAGAATCTTGGCTGGCAATTTTTCTCTTTCAGTTCAGTAAATATATCATACAACTGTCTTCTTGCCTTCATGGTTCCTGATGAGAGATCAGCACTTAATCTTATGTAGCTTCACTTGTATGTGATATGTTGCTTTTTTCTAGCTGCTTTCAGGACGTCTCCTGGTATTTCTGGTATTCGTTATTCTGAGTAGTAGATTTCTCAGAGTAGGTCAATTCAGATTTATTCTGTTTAGGGTGTGTTTTCCTTCTTGGATATTGATATTTGTGTCTTTCATAATGGTTGGGAAATTTTGGGTCATTGTTTTCTCAAATATTTTTTCTGCCCCTTTTGTGCATTTCATTCAATTCCCTGCGACCATGTTCAATTTTGTCCATCATTTTTCTGGTCTGTTCGCCTATCTTTCCAAGTTCAGATGTTTTGTCCTTGATTTCACTTATGCGTTATTCTGCCACTTCAAATCTTCTGTTATATCCTATAATGTATTTTTAATCTCATCCATTGTGTCTTTCATTCCCATAAGCTTTGTTACTTTAATTTGTAGGCTTTCAAATTGTTCTTTATGTTCATCCTTTTCTTCTTCTTATCCTTTATCTCTTTAGCCATATTTTCCTTTGTCTCCTTGAATTGATTTAGGAGATTTTTGTGATTATTCTTGATTAGTTGTCTTAACTCCTGTATCTTGTCAGGATTTTTTGTTTGTTGCTTTGGCTGGGCCATCTCTTCTTCTTCTTTCTTAGTATGGCTTGTCATTTTTTTTTGCTGATGTCTGGGCACTTGATTATGCTGGTGAATTTACTTTGACAGTCAATTTCTCTCCCTTTCCTAGTAGTTTTATTTCATGGCTTTTTTTTTCAATTTTTGACTCAACTTATTCTAAGTATTTTAAATTGCCCAGTTTAAGTTATCAAAATCAGTCCAGGGACCCACTAATGGGGTATATATCTGATCCAAGGGATTTGGGACCTGAGAGACTCCAAAAATATTTTTTCTTCCTTCACATTCCTGACTTTCCAGCAGATGACACTCTTTGGCAAACCTTTCCATGGAGGTGTCTCTTTCAGTCTCTACTTGCCCACAGTTCTGGTCTGGACAGATCTAAGATTCAAAGTAGGCTCTGCTGGCCAAGCACACTGAAGAGAAACCACTCTCTGCCCTTCGCCACACCCTTCCTCTTCTCAGGGGGGGAAGACATATGTTCCCCTCTCAGATGACTGCAGTGAGCCATGTGTTTTCCTCAGGCTGTTCACCTTGCAGATGGGGGATGGGTGCTGTTCCTGGCCATGGGAGCCACAAACTCAGTTTTCATTTTGGCTTCTCTGTCTCTTTGTCCCTCACCCTCCTGGATGATGTGCAGCACTCTCCTGTTCTGCAGATCCGCAAAGCAGCTCCCTCAGACAGCTTTTTGCACATTCTCTGCTGTTTTTGAAAGAGAGTTGACCCCTACCTACCTACTCTGATGCTGTCTTCCTGGAAGTCTCCCCAGCCCACTTATTCATATTAAATTCACAATCAAATGGCCCTGTAACCCCACTTCTACCTATTTACTCAAGTGAGTTGAAATTATTTTCACACAGAATCCTGTACAAAAATATTTAAGTAACTTTGTTCTTGGTCACCAAAATTTGAAAAAATAAAAATGTTCATCAACAGTTGAGGGGAAAAAAAGGACAAAGAGAAAGATGTGTGGAAAGTAATATGGGGGTCTGAGTTGTCCCTCTAATCCCAGAAAAAAAATTGTTTTAAAAAATTCCTTCCATTTCCTTTTGATGCTTTCTCAGCATTTTCATATTTCTGCTTACGTTACCCACGTGTTCCTGCATGTTTTCCACTTTTTCCATTGGAGCTAGCATATTAATCATATTTATTTAAATTTCCTAGTTTGATAATTCCAAAATTTCTGCTATATCTGATTCTGGTTCTGGGTTTTTGCTTTTTAGCAGGCCTTATAATTCTTTTATTGAATACTGGACATTATGTATCAGGTAGAAGGACATGAGGTAACTTTAGGTATTTTGTATGAGTTTTTATGTTTATCCAATGAGGAATTAAATTAGGCTATTTACCATTTAACATAGTTGTCAGAGGCTTAAAATGTCCTCCAGTATCCTTGGTTTTGTCTCTCCTGTTGTCTTTCGATTTCCCTTAAGACTCCTTCTTAAACAGGGTCTGAGTCTTGCAGTTCTTTTCAGCTGTAATCCCCTGTTATTTATACAGGATCCTTATTTATGGAATGGTAATATGTTGGGGGAAGGGAAGCATTCTATGATCAGGTCTCAGTCTTTATTGAGTTGGTGAAGGTCTGTAACCTTCACAAGTGCTTGTCAATGTTTTTTTTTTTTTTTTCTCACTTCTTAGGTGAGATGGGAAGGCTAGAAGGGACTGGAACACTTTGAGTATATTTCAGAATGGTTAATGTTCTTCTCCTGCCACAAGCGTAATGGGCATTTTTCTCTGATCTTCACAGTGGGAACCTGGCAGGGCATCTAGGGGTAAAACTCCCAAAAATATGATGACCCCCTAAGGTTGGTGCTCAAGGAGTTTTTCTCTCTCATGCTAGTTCAAACACAGTCTCCAGAAGTTAATTACCCTTGAAGTATTTCTAGGACATATTAGCTCCAGCAGTGGTTTCTGCTCTTTGTAAGCTATGATTTTCTGTATCAGCCTGTATCTCTAGTTTGGAGGTGGTGAGTTGCCCTGTGCCTCAATTCTCTGATAGATCTAAGAAGAGTTGTTAATTTTCACTTTTTGCAACTTTTCTTGTTGTAAGGACAGGAGTAATAATTTCCAAGCTCTTTATATGTCAGACTCAAGACTGGAAGTCCTATTTTACCTTTTAAATATGAAAGTGACCAATCTGAGAATAACTTTTATTCCTTATTGGATCCGGAAACCATTATAGGTATTTCAAGCTGAAAGATAACTAATATATGAAATTAGAGGATATCAAAATAAATGGAGGTACTGGGGAAGAAAATTTCTCTAGCAAGTAGGTATCAATATGAGCAGGAATTTCAAGATACATCTGTCAATAAATGCATTTACTTATTTCCCTAAAGTAGGTGATATGTAGAGGACAATCTGAAAGGCTTGCCAAAACACACACCTGCCATTTGCTGAAACTTTTATCCTGCCCTCAATTGCTGTATTGGAAATATTCACTTTATTTCTTTTCTAGTTTCCAAATTTTCTGTGGAATACCATTCATTTCAGGTGGAAGGAGAATGAAGTTGATATTTTTTGGAAAACAAAGAATTTGTTTGAAAATAACTTTGTGAGCTTGAACATGCTGTTACGGGTGTTTTTGCTGGACATCGTAGCCCTCCTTGGTAGCATATGATTCTGCCTTTGGAGAAATCTGAGAGGGAAACAGTTGACTGGATTTTTTAAAATATTGGTGGACAAAAATTTTTTTTCAACTGCTATTTCAATTACTGCTCTGGAGTTGACAGTGAGTTGCTTCCCAAAGCTTTCCTCTGGGTAGGGTTGCTGGCGAAGCACAATGTACCCCCAAGACTGAGGTTCTGGCCTTTTTTGAAGGCTGAATTCTCAGGATCTATAGCTGCTCTGCTCTGCTTTTACTGAAAAATTGTTAAGTAATTAGCTTTGATCTAACAACTCAAATCCAGCAGGCATGTGAAAACTGTTTCTCAATCCATGTTGCTAGTTTGTTTGATAAACTGACAATATGGTACCATTTAATCTATACATGAGTTGAGGGCAATCTATAAAAAAATCTTTAGGTCATTTTCCACTTAGGAATTGCTCTCTGTATACAACGAACCAGGGAAGCAAGGCATGGAATGGATAGATATTCTCTTTTCAACTTTGAAGAACAAGGTTTTCTTATGTAACTTGTGCTGAACTTTGGAAGTTAGAAGGATGACTGCCTTAATGATAGGAACCCTATATGAGAAATATAAGTTTAGACAAAGCTTCCTCCTTTTTAAGCAACCCAGCATGTTTATTAATGTATCCCAGCTATGCTCCTACTTGTGCCTGCTTCTTTAAACACGTGTAGTCCCTGTCGTGTTCTCCTTCCTTCTCTGAGGAGACAGTCCCTATCTACATTTCCTGACTTACTTTCTGTAACTATATCCATAATGAATTAGCTGTGTCTTGGATTGTACTTGAAGTGCCAGAAAGCTAAAGGAAACAGGCTTTTGTCATTGGAAAACTGAAACCCATTATAATTTGGCTAGAAGTAGTGATAGTAATTTCAATTTTGAACCATTGTCAGGTTGTGGAACCACTGCAGATGTTTGTCTCTGCTTTACAACATCTGAATAGACTCTTAAAACTATATTAATAAACATTTCCATCCTGGCCCTGATTACTGACCCTGAGCTGGCAGAAGTAAAGTCCTTCATTGAAAGTGATTTAGTGCTATTTTTGCATGTAAAGACCCAGAAACATGAATAAAGGCAAAGAAATTGAAATCTGATAACCCCTACAAAGGAGAAGTTGAAATTATTAGTGATGGGTAATGATGTAAGTGTATATCTATACCTATTTCCAGTATTATATATAATGGAAGTAGCTCAGGATCTCTAAAGGGAACATAGTTTATCACCATTTTTACATATGAGTGTGTGTGTATTTGTCCACAACCTCACATTGCTAAAGAAATTGTTTGAAATATTAGTACCATTCCTATATCTTTCATTTTCCTTTAAGAGTTTGTTGGGAATTTCCCCCATTTTTAATGTATTTTATATTTTTAATAAGACAGATTCCGATTTGGGGCTCATGAGAACTCTATAAATCCCATTTAGCAAAGTGTATCCACTTGCCTTTAGTGTCCATGAAAGAAATAAACCAAAACATCAGCAACTGGGGCAGCTGTGATACACATAAAATATTAAAGTGCATGATGTAAGACTGATTTCAAGGAAGAAATAGATGGAAAAAGAAGAATCAGTCTTTACTACGTCCCTACTCTTGCTCACAACACATTGTATTTTTGCCTCCTTTCAACTTTTCCTACACTTGTGTACTTGGTTGC
>PVKH010036614.1:0-11575 GCA_004027955.1 Chaetophractus vellerosus | reverse complement strand
CTTTTAAGGCAGTCACCTGATTGGATAAAAGCGTCATCCATTCTTGATCCAATTTCCCTGATTGATGCAGATATAATCAGCTATCCATGCAGTAAACTCACTGGTGACTGAAGTCCATAAATGCTCTTGTATTACAGTTAGCGCTGGACCTAATACCTGGACACAATTGCCTGGCCAAGTTGACACATTAGCCTAACCATCACATACATAAACATATATATAATTTTCCTGGTTTCTGAAGAAAGTATTTATGTGCTCATGATGCTTTTTAAAATGCTAGTGAAGCACACTTTTTAGTGGAAGATGTATTGCTCGTTAGCCTGAATCTATAGCTTGGGAATGGTTTTGTTCCTAAAGTTGCAATGTGACAGATTTTTTTGTGTATCCTGTCTTAATTTAGCTTTTTAAGAAAAGTATTATCTCCCAATAATCCTTGCCAGGGCTGATTGGTTCATTCTGAAGTAGGTTTCACTTTGAAGAAATATGTAAGGACATGGTCCTGAAGTCATAGATATTAACATGACAGCCTTCTCATCAGAGCCTCAGCTTATTAGATGACACTAAAAAGCAAATAACTCTCAAAATGGATGACCGTTACATAAGTCATTCTCAGGAAAAACTCTCTACCATGGATAAAGGAAATAGAAGATTTGGGATCTGTCATAGACCTTGTCATTTATTGATGAGACAGAAACTCTGTTGAGTAGTAATGAAGCAGGAAGTACTTTGGGACCGACAGCTAGAGGCCACCCTCCAACTTTAGCCAATATACCCTTTTAATCAGAAAGGAAGCACCTATTTGAGGCTATTTCTTTTTGGCACAGTAGAGAAACCATTTATTCAGCACTTGGCATAGTTGCAAAAATATGGTACGAATGCTTTACCATGTCTTTGAATAAAATCCAATTTTCATTTCCTGTCTGGAGGTAGAATCAAGTCTTCTCTAGTTATAGATCTCAGGAAGCATCTTCACCTTGAGCATTTTGGTCACCCCTAGAGCAGCCATTTTTGGCACAGTCAGCCTTGAGGTCCAGGGTGAAGGCTCTTTCCAACTGACTAAAAGTCCTTGAAGGCAGAAATGTAGTGGCACAACTTTCCAGCTTCTTTGTTTGAGTGTTTGAATAGAATTCCATCCTCATTACCAAAACACTTATGTTGAGCAATAACAGGAAACCAGAAAAGAAGGAGCAAGCCTTCCGCAAGGCATTCTTTAGTCCTGCAAGATCTGTATGTCCCTGAAGTTACTGCAGAGACTCAAAAACACACTGTAACAGAAATATCATCGATGGGCTTCACTGCCCCCACACGGCATAGGCAACGCTACTTACGTTCTGCCGTTTGTCAAATTCTAAAAGGATCATAATGCTATATGCCTGGTTCAAAGTATGGTTAGTGAAGAAAAACCAGCAACAAAATAGAATAAAATGGAATGTAGTTATGTTCTTTAAGTGGTTTTGTTTATCTCATAGTGTTGTACCTATATTTCCTTTCATCTTTTACATGCATAATACAAATGACATTGATATCAAACTATTCCGTGCTCTGATTACTTATAGGACAATAGAATGCCGTTAATGTTGTTACTCTAGTCTTTTAAAAAATAGAATTTCCTTGATCACATGGTTTGCAGATAAAGTTATTTATATTGAACTGAAACATCCTTAATGTTTTCCATTATTTGTTGACTATCCACCCAAACAGTTATTTATTTACTTAGCTTCTACTGAGGAGGAATCCTGAAATCCAAAACTTAGTTTCTCTCTTCTGTTTTCTGTTCATTTTGGTAAATTCCATTTGTCTTAGAACCTGCCTGCCCATTGACTATAGAGCAACCTCCATTCTCAGTGCCTCAATTCAACTCTCCTGTTCCTTAAAAGGGACCCGTTTTCCAGAGAGTAAGGATTACTAGGCAGTTCCTGCCTCACTATGTACTCTTAATTTTATTTCTTCTGAACCACCTTATTTTTCCTTCTGTGATACTGGCAGGAGCACCCAATTAATATGCCACCCAAGCCCATGAAAATATAGTGGAGTTTTACTCATCTATTTTTGATGGATCAAGTCAAACATACGATCTAGCCACTTGAAAAATAATACCATGAGCCTTTGAAAGGTCTTTATTAAGAGCAAATAGCTTTCTGTAAAAGGTTTGAGGCTACAAGTCATGTTCTGCTCTGAATTTAGATGTGTCTGTACTGTGGCATTGCTTTAAAATAGAGCAGTTTTGCTACTTAAAGTTGTTTAAATAAGGCAGTTTTAGAAGTTTTTGCTAGAAATGACAATACTATAGGGTTTGCCAACTCAGCTTAAGAGAGGGAAAAAAAAAATCAAGACTGCACAGAGAGCCTTTCAAAAAAATTTTCTAAATTTTAGTAAACAAGGTACAAACATCTCATCAGTCATGCCAAAGTGAATTGCATTAGCGTTCTTCCAAACGATAGCACCAAATTAGCATTCAGGGAGCTTCCAAGTTTCATATGGACTCCATAAACACAAATCATTCTGTCCTGTAGCTTAGACACAGGGAAGCAGAGTGGATATAGCTGGCCAGGCAGTGACTTTGTCTCAAAGGAAGATGGTTTCTAATACTAGAAATAAAAAAATGGTGAATTTCTTCTGGTATCCAGAAATCTACATCATTCTTTTTACTATCTCATGTGAATATACATCTGATCATGATCATGTTGTATTTTCTTAATATCTTTTCTTGGCTCCCCATTCATTGTCTTTTGGATTGAGTTCGAATTCCTTTGCATGGTGGAGTCCTTCCAGGGTCTTGCCCCCTTCAACCTCTCTAGTTTCATTTCCTTGTTTTTCCAGAAGCAGCAGCCACACAGCCACATGGAAGACCTTGCTGTTTCTATACTCAGCATGCTGTCTCCCACCTCATGGCTGTCTACCCACTTAGAATGCCATGCTACCCAACCTGAGCTACCCCAGTTATTCTTAGTTCATTTTCAGGCTCGCCTGATGAATAACCTCTTCCGTGAAATCTTTCAGGCATATTGGACCATTCTTGGCAGCCATAGGCTTTAATGTACCTATTTTGTTTTTTGGTGGTTGTTGTTGTTTGAGTATTTATTCATAAGTTTATCCCATTTAAAAACTTTTAGTTTCTTTCTAAAGGAGCTTTAGATTACATATCTGTTACATGAAATATATAGGGATTCCTATATACGCCATCCTCACCCCTCCCACATTCTCCCCCATTAACATCTTTCATTACTGTGGTACATCTGTTACAATTGATAAGCACATATTGAAGCATTGCTACTAACCATGGTCTATAGCTTACATTATGTTTTATACTCTGCACCGCACAATTTTACAGGTTTTAACAAAATATATATAATGGCTGATATCCGTCATTGCAATGTCATGCAGAATGATTCCAATGCCTCAGAAAATGCCCCATGTTACACCTATTGTTCCCTCTTCCTCCCCTCAGAACCTCTGGTTACCACTGTCTTTGCATCAATGATACAAGTTCTTCCATTGCTAGAATAATAGGCCGACTTTAGTCCATAGTTGCATTCCCCCCTTATGTTTGTTCATTCCTCAATCTTGAGGATTTGAGATGGCGATGCGCAACTCTGCTTCCAATTGAGAGGAGGCTTAGATCCCATGGGGCAGATGGATGAACTTCCTTGCTTGCAGTTGAAGATACTCTCTACTTCTTGGGTAATGTACCTATTCCTTATCATCTGTTTCTCAATTGGATTGTCAACTGCCTATAGGGAGAAATGTCATTCTATTTACCACTGTATCCCAGCACCTGGGGTAGTGCTCAGCACATTAGAAAGGAATTTTTAGTGTTGAGTGAAGGCATGAAGGGGGCTAGCCACAAAAAGAGATAACCTGCTGCTGCTGCTACCTCTAACTTTCCTAGGTTTCTGTAACAACTGTTTGAAATCACTTCCCTGGAAGATTTTGAAAATGAGGCAGTATACCACCAAATATGTATTTTTATAGAAGGGAGTTGCTTTATTATATCTGATTATGAAAGTAATACATGCTAATTCTAAAAATACAATGCAGACGATTCAGAAATATAGAAAATTTAAATCAAGAGGTAATAGCCATTATTATTCTATTTTTTCTCTGCAAAAATATTTCTGAAGAATGTTAGACATACTATTTATATATTTGTATAACCTACATATTAGGCTTCAGAATGGCCAGCTTTCTCTGTCAATAAATTGAAGTGATTACAATACTATGTGAAAGATACTTTATATGTATAAATTTTAACTCATAAACTGTAAAACAATCCTATCTTGGATTGTTATCTTCATTTTACAGATGAGAACACTAAACACAGAGAGGTTATACAACTTGCCCAAGGTCACACTGCTACTAAGTGGCTGAACTTCAATTTGAACCTGGGCAATCTTGCTCTAATTCCATGTTCTGAATCACTAACCCACTTTGTCATCCATCCTCAATCTTACTTTGAACGCACAATTTTAAGTTGTAAGCATGAATCTTAACTTATAATTCCCCTATTTAGGCATTTAGGCTCTTTCCAGTTTCAGTATGATAAATGCTGCCATGATAAATAGTTTTGTATACTCACCTTTGCATGATCGTCCAGGTTATCTCCTTATGCAAATTCCCATTCTCAATTTGTTCTTTTCTTTGTTTCATACACTCTGCTCCCACCACATGGTCTTTTCAGTTCTATAAACTCACCAAGCCTGTTCCTGCCTCAAAGCCTTGCATATGGGGCTCCCTCAGCATGGAATATTCTTTCTCTAGCTATTCCCATGGCTAACACTCTCATCCTTCAAGGCTCCTCAGCAAGGTCTTCCCTGACCACTCCAATTAGACTTGTTGTTTAAGATCATTGCATGTAATTTCTTTTAAAACACTAAAGATCTAACACAACCCATGTTGGATAGCCCTATTTATTTCCACCTCTCCCCAGAAGCCGGTGAGATCCATGAATGCATGAATTGTTTTTATTTGTTGGCAACTCTTTGCCCAGGGCTTATTTCCATTCACAATCTATAGCAGGTATTTAAATATTAATTGCTGAATCTAGGAGATACCGTGAGAAAAGCTGAGGGCATTGACTTCTTGACCCTAAAAACACAAGCAGAGGGGAAAAATGCCAGAATCAGCAAAACAGCAGGCCTATCTGTACTAAGGATACAATATAAGCAAGTCCTTGAAGTCAAAGTTATCTTCCTACATTAATTACCATACTTCTGCAATAAGGCAAATGATTTAAATAGTTAAGAAAAAACTGTATGAAGAGTGACTTTGGGTCCAAGGTCATGCTGTGAGTTCATGGGGTGAGGTGGGGGCAGGATCAGGGACTACCACTGGTTCCACCTAGCACGAATAGTGGCTGGAACACCTACTGCAGGGGAACTGAGATTGTTTACTGCTTCTAAATTCTTAATGGGGTTGACATTTGTTTAGTAGTTTCTCAGTGACTCAAGCCATGTTTTTGAAGACACTGTTTCCTCAATTGTCAACAGATGCATTTATCTTGAGCCCACATCCCAGACTGCTGGACACAGTACAATTCTTTATAGATGCGCCCAAGCCGGAGGGCATTTTATGTTACAAAAACTTATGACAGTCAAAAGGCTGTTTGGTTTTCTAAGATAAGTGTGTCATTAAAAAGACAGGGCATGATCAGATTTATTTGAAAGGGTAAGGGTCCCCAAATAGCCAGAAACATCTTTAAAAAGAAGAGCAAAGTTGGAGGACTCTCACTTCTGGACTTTAAATCACCTAGCTACAGCGGTTAAAAAAAAACAGCATGGTACTGGCATAAAGATAAACACATAGACTAATGGATCCAGATTCATGGTTCAGAAACAGATCCTCACATCTATGGTCAAGTGATTTTTAACAAGCCTGTCAAACCCACCCAGCTGGGACAAACAGTCCGTTCAAATGGTGCTGGAAGAACTGGAAATCCATAGCCAAAAGAAAAAAAGAGGACCCCTATCTTATACCTTATACAAAAATTAACTCAAAATGGATCAAAGACCTAACTATAACATCTACAACCATAAAGCTCCTAGAGGAAAATGCAGGAAAACATCTTTAAGACCTGGTGGTAGGTGGTGGATTCTTAAACCTTGCACCAAAAGTACGAACAATAAAAGAAAACATGGATAAATGGGAACTCCTCAAACACTTTTGTGATTCAAAAAGACTTTGCCAAGAAGGTGAAAAGGCAGCCCACTAATGGGAGAAAATATTTGGTAACCACATATTCGATAAGGGTTTGATTTCCATTCTATATAAAAGGGACTATACAACTCAACAGTATAAGAGCAAACAATCCAATTTTAAAATGGTCAAAAGACAGCTATTTCTCCAAAGGGGAAATACAAATAGCCAAAAAGCATGTGAAAATAATGTTTGATATCACTAGCTATTAGGGAAATGCAAGTCAAAATGACAATGAGATATCTCATACCACATAAAATGGCCATTAAAAAAAAAAAAGTGTTGGAGAGGATGTGGAAAATAGGAAGTCTCCTTTCACTGTTGGTGGAATTGTAAAATGGTGCAGCCTCTGTGGAATACAGTTTGGCGGCTCATATAGAACTGCCATGTGATCCAGCAATTCTTCTACTAGGAATATATCCAGAAGAACTGAAAACTGTAAGATGAACAGACATTTGCACACCGATGTTCATTGTGGCATTATTCACAATTGCCAAAAGATGGAAACAACCCAAGTGTCCATCAACCAGTGAATGGATAAACAAAATGTGGTGTATATATACAATGGAATACTATTCTGCTGTAAGAAGAAAATGAAATTGGGACACATATGATAACATAGATGAACTTTAAAGATATTATGTTAAGTGAAATAAGCTAGACACAAAAGGACAAGTATTGCATGGTCTCACTATTATGAACTAAATACAAAGAAATACATGGAGTTAAAACCTAGAGTAAAGGCTATTAGGAGATAAGAGGAAGGCTGAGAAGGTATACTGATGCTTAATGTGCAAGTTTTAACTAACTTGATGGTAACACACTTTAGTGAGTAAAACTAACACAGCTTGTCTATAAATGGGATTGTGGCTGAAAAGGGTAGTCTAAGGATGTAAATGTCAATTAAAAGAAAGCTAGACTTCAAAATTTGTCTAAACCTATAAATGTGTGCGATCCAAAATGTAAACCAAAACATAAAACATTGACAATACTTAGTAGCAATGCTTCAATAATTGTATTTCATTTGTAATAAATATACTACACACAAAAAAAAAAAAAGAAAGCTAGAGAATAATCTAGGGACTGAATAATCTAGGGACTGAATAATCTAGGGACTGAATAACAGTGAACCCAGAAGTGGATGAGAATTGTGGTTGATGGTACAGATGCGAGAATGTCCTATGAACTAGAACAAATGTACATCACTATTGCAAGGTGGTAAAAATGTGGAGAAGCATGGGAAAAATACAGTTAATGTAACCTATGGACTATAGTTAACAGCAATACTGTAATATTCTCGCATCGATGCCAAAGATGTACCGTGTTAACAGGGAGATATGGAAAAGTGTACCAAATGTAAACTATAGACCATAGTTAGTGGCAATAGTCTGATGATCTCATAATCTGTAACAAATGTTCCATAACAATGTAGTATGTTGGTGGAGGGATGTTGCATGTGAATTCCATACATGTTCATGACAGTTTGGTAAATTCACAACCTCTCTAATAAAAATATATTTTTAAAAAGACAGGGCAAAACTCGGGTAAGAGCTGGATGGATACAGTTGGAACTATTTAGTACTGTTTTCAGAAATGTTTGGGAATGATAAAGGTGACTGAATCAACGTGCCTCCCATTCAAATTTCCCCAACCAAAAACATTCTAAATTCACATTTGGGAAGGAGTTCTTAGTGGAAGAAGTTTATTTCAGGTCCAATGGGGGTTGAGGGGATGCAACTGAGTAGTTTGAGCATACAAAAATGTTAATTAGAACCCTTTATGAGAATAAAGAGCAGTTTAGTGTTCTATCTGAAAGAATAATTGACTTGAGGGAAAGAATAAAAATATAGTAACTATATCTGGATAATACCAAGACTGCTTATAAAGTCAAAATATGTTAAGGAATGTGATGGTATTCCTGTGTACCCTCATTTATATAGAGAAAAGAAAGACTGACTTAAGGGTTTTAGAAGTGATGTACCTTATAATAGTAACTTGTCTCTAGGTTTCCCCTCAAAAAGCTTTAGTGGAAGTGCAGGAAACGTCGGTATACCTGTGTATGTTTTAATAGTGAAAGTGAAACATAAAACCCAAAGCTACAATCACGCAGTGCCCTAGAAAATACCTACAGTTTTTCAATTTTGTCATTCTAACACATATACCCAACCTTCCTCCCCGTAAACACCTGGCTCAGTTTCAGGTATAAGTGTTTTGCAAGTAGAAGTGATGTCATAGAGTCTCCAGAAGTAGATCAGGTTCTCCTATTGTCTTCCCCTTCCCCCTCCTATGAGCTGGCCTGCAGAGCCAAGATAATTTCTTTTTAATTCCTTGTTGAACAGCAACAAAAGGAAGAGCAAAAAATGTCTTTCATGGAAGACCCCCTTTGCCCCTTACATTATCAGAGGCTAATTCTCTAAAATACAAAAGAAAAGTGAATATAAAATAAAGAGTGACTAATTTTGGTTTCTAAATTAGGACTTTTATTTCTCTGAAGAGCATTGGAAGGAGGCAGTTATAAAAAACAAAAAGTGAGGATGTAGAAACAGCATAGGCTTTCGACCTAGAAAAATCTAGGTTCAATCTTTGTACGAATTCACAGAAGATATCCAAATACCCAATAAACAAATATCCAACTTCATTAGTCAAAGAAATGCAAAGTAAAGCCACAAGGTACTACTCCATACTCACCAGAAGAGCTACACTGAAAAAGACAGAAAATGGGATTCTCATATACTCCCGATGGGACTATATATTGTGCAACTACTTTGGAAAACTGTTTTATAGTATATTCTAAAGCTGACTATATCCATCCCTCCTGAGCCAGATATTCCCCTCCTGAGCCAGATATTCCCCTCCTCAGTATATACAAAATAAAGATATGTATACCTGCTTACCAACAAACATTAGTAGAATGTTCACAGTGGCACCATTTGTGATAGTTGAAAACTAGAACTACTCAAGTACCCATCAACAGTAGGTTGGATATATAAATGGTATATTCACACAATAGAATACCATACAGCAGTGAGAATAAATGATTCTCTTCTAAGCAGCATGAATGAAACTCAGGCATAACGTTGAATGAAAAAAAAAGGTACAAATTACATGATTCCTTTTACATAACTACAGAACAGGCAAGACCATTTGATGCTGTTAGAAGTCCAGGTGTTGGTTACCGTAGACTTGGGGCATGACTGGAAGGGAGCATAAGGGGGACTTCTCAGTGCTGGTTACATGAGTTCATATTTTTATATCAAGATTTCATATATACAGATATACATGTATATAGATGTATTTTTTAATAAAACGCTTTAAATTTGCTAGTGCTCCCAGTCACTAGCTAGTTACCCTTACAAATGCTTATGCACTACCAAGCAGTGCTTTATAAATGTTAATGCATTTAATTCTAATCCTAGAATACAGTTACTAGTATTATCATCCCCTTATTACAGAGGAGGAAACTGATGTTTGAAGTAGTAAGTACCTTGCCCAAAGTTCCATGGCTGGTGCTGGCTGAAGCCAGTCTCTAACTCAGTCTCCCGCCAAATTAAGTGCCTTTAACCACTATTCCATGCTGACTCCCTAGGAACTTCACATCTCTGAACTACCAGTTTCCCTTTTATAAGGTAATTATATATCAAGGGTTTCCCTAAGGATTAAATGAGAATATATGGCAGTTGTCTGGCCCACTAGGTGCTTGATTAATATTGACTCAAAGCATGACTTCTCCGCCGTTCTATTGAAGGGCTAATCTAGATCCTCCTAACTCAGGCACTAAAAGTTGTCACTTGCTCCTCTCTCTCATCTCTGATCCCAGTGGGATCCAGTGTCCTTTGGATCTTGACCCATTTCTATCCCCCTCTCTATCTTCCTAAACAGTTCATCTTCCGCTGCCCTGCCTAAATAGTATAGAACATCCCTAAATTTTATATTTAATTCAAAATCAACCAACTCTGTACCTTAGGGTTGCTAATGGTTGCTAAGTGACAGGAACTCATCTAATCAATAGTATTCCTCCAAGGTAAGCTGTTGTATTTTAACAGTAGTCAGCTGGAAAAGCAAAACAAAACAAATAAGGGAATCTAATGTTGACATTTTCTAGCCATGAGCTATTTGGGAGAACATTTTGGAGAGCATCTTGTACTAATAAGGATAATATTTCTTAGCATTTCACATTATCCACAATATTTTACATGGACAAGATTTCATTGAATCACAGCAATCCAGCAGGACAGATAGTCTAATTTCTCACTGTACATATAAGGAAGCTCATGTTAAATGGGTTTAACTACATTTATTTGACAACTGTAAATGGAACATCTGCCCTATACCAGTACTGTTCTGGACACAAAAGTTCACCATCTGTGAAATGGTGAGACAAGATCCCTGTTCTCACAGATCTTACCTTCAAGAGAAGAGATTGGTAGAACACAGCTAGCACTCAATGTATAACGATAACTTCATATGGTAGTTAGAGCTATGAAAATAAGACAGGATTATCCGATAGAAAGGCAGGGGCTCCACTTTGTCCTGAGAAATTCAAAGCAGTTTATCTTCTGCCTTCTCACTTCCTCAGAAACAGTATTTTTCAACTTTGGCTGCACATCAGAATCACCTGGGGAGCTTCTTAAAAATGCTTATGCCCAGGCTCCATGCCTGGGGAAACTTTTAAATTAGTAATATCTTTAAAAAGAAAAAAACAAAAAACAAAAAAAACTGGAATATGGCCAGCACATGTTTCTGTTGATGCTTTAAGTTCAGTGTAGAACAAGAACAAACTTACATCTAGTTTTATTGAGGCTTTTATGTGGCTGTTTTCCCCTCTGTGAGCAGAGTAATCAGTCTCTAAGGAATGTCAGAAGACAAAAACCTTCAAAACATAACACAGCAAAAGCATTTGCTAGCAAACCATCAAAAGATCACTGTTAAATTAAAAAATCCAAAGGATTAATGTCATCTTTCTGGCCATTTTAATCAGAACTCTTTGGAAATACTGAAGGGAAATCAAATGTTTTATTATATATGTTTCTGGGTGTCCCTAAATCTCACTTCTCCAGCTAATATAAGCTGTAGGCATGGAAGAATTTGCATTGATGTGAAATGATATTATCAGCCACTCTTCCTTTACCCATTCAAGCTAGGAGAGGTGTTTGTGTAGGAAAGGGAATGGTTTTACAGGAAGAATCTAGAATAATTCTTCACTCATGACCTCATTCACTGGAGAAAGAGAGAGAGCAGAGAAAAGGAGGGGAAGAAAAAGGAGTGAGAAAATAAGAGGAAGTTGGCACGTGTGCACATGAAGGGGAGTGATATGGAATCTGTCAACTAAAGCAGTTGAGCCCGCTCAGAAATCAGAGAAGGATATATAGCAGCCCAAGAGAAA
>PVKH010036613.1:0-11568 GCA_004027955.1 Chaetophractus vellerosus | reverse complement strand
CTCAGGGCAGATAGCCTCGGTGGATCCCCTGGATCGTTGCTGCCAAAGGACTGGGAGGGGCATCCCCTGAGAGGAAGAGGGGTCTGATAGAGGGTGGAGAGTGGTTTCTTTGTGGTGAGTTTGTCCAATTGAACCCCCTTTGAATTTCAGAAGGGACCCCAATCTGACAGGGAGAGAGGAGGGGGCATCTGCTCAGGCAGGCTGTCATGCCCAGTTGCCCACCTGGGGAGAGATAGGAACTAGTTTAAGGAGGGGGTGGTGGGGACAGGACTCTAGCAAACTGTAGAAGTCTGAAATGCCTGGGGGAAAGGGGGTAGATAGCTTTCTGAAGCCTAATTAACTTAGGGAGACAATTTAGCTCAGTGGAGTAATTCCCACCTTGCATATATAAGGCCTTTGGTTTCATTCCTGGGTCTCCATAGAGAAGTGATCAAGAAAGTGATCCACCACTGAGATATCAGGCATCCAGCTGACACCTTATGACAGGGAACTTATAGACATTCTTTTCTTTTTCTTTTTTCTTTTTTTTTTTTTAGGCTTTCTTGGATCTGTTATTTCTTTTAAAAAGTTTCCTTTTTTTTTCCTTTTCCTCATTTTATTCATTAAAAGCCAGTACATCACCTGGAGAGAGCAGGCCGCAGGGTGATTGACCAAGGAACAATGATTGACTGAAGGAACCTGAGAAGCTCCTTAGGGGCCTAAGAGGGAAGGCTGTTTTTCCCTGGGTTTTTTTTTTTTTTTTTTAGTTGCTGCTGTTTTGTTTCTTGTTTGTTGTGTTTCCCCTTTCTTTGTTCCCCCCTTTTTTTCTTTTACCAATTTTTTCTGCCTACATTATTTCTTTTCTTTCCTTCATTTTCTATCTTCTGTTTTCTGTTGTTTTTCTTTCATTCCACCTCTTTTTGTTTGGTCTTCAATTTTTTTTTTAATTTCTCTTTTACTCTTTTTTTTCTTCTCTCTTTTACTTTTGTTTTCTTCCTTTTTCCTTTTCCTTTTCCTCTCTTCTCATCATTCTGGCCTTTTAACTAATTCTATATGTTTTTCTCTATTTTGTTCCTCATTTCATTTTTTCTATTCCACTTTTTTATTCTTATTACTCTGCACTTCTTATGATTTTTTCACTTGTGTTAATTATTTATTTTCCAGGTCTTGTACAGCTCCTCTTCTACCTTTTCTTATTATTATTTCTATTATTCTTTTTTTCTTCTTATCTCCTTCCTTTTCTCTGGTATTAATTTTTTCCAAGGGAATATAGGCAACAGCAAGGAAATAGAATAAGAGGAACAAAGTGACAAAGCAAAACCTTACCACACACAAAAAAACAACAACAAAATAAAACCCTAGAATAGAAAGAGAAGTCAACCAACCAAATAAACCCATCAAAAGAAAAGTTCTAGACACTACCAAAAAATTACAAGCCATACTAAGAAACAGGAAGACATGGCTCAGTCTAACAAATAAACTAAAAACCAGGAAGAGATATGGAACATGGAACAACTAATCAGAGCTACCCAAACACATATCATGAATTAGTTTAATTAAATGAAGGAAGAGATTAAGAATATTAAGAAGATACTGGGAGAACATGCTGAAGAAATTGTAAACATACATAAAAAGATAATGGATATGTTGGTGATGAATGGCACAATGCAAGAAATAAAAAATGCAATGGAAGCACATAACAGCAGATTTGAACAGGCAGAGGAAAGAATCAGCGATGTGGATGTACATCTGTAATCAGACAGATAGTAGAACAGATAGAAAAAAGATAGAAAAAACCAGCAGGGACTTAGGGACTTGAATGACAACATGAAATGACAAACATAAGCATTATAGGAATGCCAGAGGGAGAAGAGAAGGGAAACGGGATAGAAAGAGTGTTGAAGACACTAATGGCTGAAAATTTCCCAACTCATTGAGGACATGTCTAGGAAGCACAGCAAACCCCAAACAGTATAAATCCTAACAGACCTTCCCAAGACATATAATTGTCAAATTGTCCCATGCTCAAGACAAAGAAAGAATACTGAAAGCAGCAAGAGAAAAAGAGTTCCATCACATACAAGGGAGGCTTGATAAGGTTAAGTGCTGATTTCTCTTCTGAAACCATGGAAACAAGAAAGCAGTGGCATGACATAGTTAAGGTGTTAAAAAAAATCTTCCAGTCAAAAGTTCTCTACCCCACAAAGCTGGCATTCAAAAATGAAGGAGGAGTTCAAAATATTTACAAAAGAAATTAAGAGTTTGTCTTGAACGTTCCCTTCAAAAAATACTAAATGGAATTCTGCATGTTGAAAGGAAAAAAACAGGAGAGAGAGAGATTTGGAAGAGAGTGTAAGAATAACTAAAAAAGATAAAAAGAGAAATAAAAACAACATATGGCATAAATAAACCTATAAAAATATGGTTAATGTAAGAATTCCTTGACAGAAATAACATTGAATATTAATGGCTTAAACTCTCCAATCAAGAGGACCAGATTGGCAGAAAGGGTAAGGAAATATGACCCATCTATATGCTCTCTACAAGAAAGTCACCTTAGACTCAGGGACACAAGGATGCTGAAAGTGAATGGTTGGAAAACAATTTTTACATTCAAACCATAACCAAAAAAGGGTGAGAATAGCTATAGCAATAATGGACAAAATAGACTTTAAATACAAAACTATTGTAAGAGACAAAGAAGGCCACTATATATTAATAAAGGGGAAATCTATCAAGAAGAAAGAACAATTATAAACATTTATGCACCCAACCAGGGCACCTCAAAATACATGAGGCAAACATTGAAAAAACTAGGTGGAAAAACAGATGACTGTACAATTATATTGGGGGACTTTAATACACCATTATCACTATTAAACAGAACATCTCAACTGAGAAGCAATAAAGAAACAAAAACCTTGAATAATAAATTACAGGATACTAATAGACATATACAGAACATTACACCCCAAAACAGTGGGATATACATGCTTCTGAAGTGCACATGGATCATTCTCCAGGATAGACCACATGCTAGGCCACAGAACAACTCTCAATGAATTCAGAAAGATTGAAATTATACAAAGTAATTTCTCTGACCACAATGGAATGAAGCTGGAAATCAGTATGGGGCAGAGAAGCAGATTAGGCACAAAGATATGGTTACAACTGACCCCACAGAAATAAAGAGTATCAGAAGAGGATATTTTGAAAAATTGTATGCCAACAAGACAGATAATTTAGAGGAAATGAACAGATTCCTAAAAGCACACAAGCAGCCTACATTGATGAAAGAATAAATTGATGAACTCAACAGACCAATCACAAGTAATAAGATTGAATTAGTAATCAAAAACCTCCCAACTAAGAAGAGCCCAGGACTAGATGGCTTCACAGGTGAATTCTACCAAACATTCTGGAAAGAACTAACACCAACCTTGCTTAAACACTTCTAAAAAAGAGAAGTGGGGGCCGGCCATATAGCCCAGTGGATAGGGCACCGGTATACCACATGGGAGGCCCTGGGTTCGGTTCCCAGGGACCTCTCCTAGCGGGAAGACCGACTTGAGAAGGGCAAGCCGCCATGGGCAGGCCAGAGCCACCGTGGGCAGGGCAAAAAGCTGCCACGGACAGGGCGAATGGAGCGCAGCCAGCTACCTGCAAACTGAAGCAAGAGCCGGCCGTGAATGGAAGCAGAAGCTGCCCACAAGCGGGGAAAGCCGCGCCTGCGCAGTGACCGGTCTCGGTGTGTCTCCGCAATGGGGGGGAGGGGAGAGATGTAATATAAATAAAATAAATCTTTAAAAAAAAAAAAGAGAGAGAAGTGGAGGGAACATTGCCTAACTTATTCCATGATGCCAACATCACACTAATGCCAATGCCAAAGAGGCAACAAGAAAGGAAAACTATAGAATAATCATTCTATTGAACCTAGGTGCTAAAATCCTCAAAAAATTACTTGCTAATCATAGTCAACAACACACCAAATAAATTATACACCAGGATCAAGTGGGATTCATCCCTGGTATGCAAGGATGGTTCAACATAAGAAAATCTATCAATGTAATACACCACATAAACAGAAAAAAAATCACATGATCATCTCCATAGAGGCAGAGAAAGCATTAAAAAATACAGCACCTTTTCCTGATAAAAACATTCAAAAGATAGGAATAAAAAGAAACTTCTTCAACATGATAAAGGGCATATATGAAAAAAAAACACAACTAACATCATATTCAAAGGTGAAATCTAAAAACTTTTCCTCTAGGAATTGGAACAAGAGAAGGATGCCCACTGTAACTGGTCTTATTGAACATTGTATTAGAGGTACTTGCTCAAGTACTTAGGCAAGAAAAAGATACAAAAGGCTTCCAAATCATAAAGGAAGAGATAAAAATTTCACTATTTGCAGATATATGATCCTATATCTCAAAAGCCCTGAGGAAACAACATGAAAGCTTCTAGAGCTTATAAACAAGTTCAGTAAAGTGGCAGGTTATAAGATAAATGTGCAAAAATTAGCAGCATTTCTGTACACCAATAATGAGCAATCTGAGAAGTAAATCAAGAAAAAAATTTTCATTTACAATAGCAACTAAAAGAGTCAAATATCTAGGAATAAATTTAACTAAAAATGTCAATAACTTGTATGCAGAAAACTACACAACACTGTCAAAGGAAATCAAAGAAGACTAAAATACATGGGAGAATATTCCCTGTTCATGGATAGGAAGACAAAACTTCATTAAAATGCCTATCCTACCCAAACTGATTTACAGATTTAATGCAATCCCAATAAAAATTGGCACAACATTTTTTACTGAATTGGAAAAGCTAACTATGAAATTTATTTGGAAGAGCAAGAGGCCCTGAATAGCCAAAAGCATCTTGAAAAAGAAAAACAAAATCAGAGGAATCATATTACCTGACTTTAAAATATACAACAAACCTACAGCAGTCAAAATTGCATGATATTGGCAAAATCATAGACATTCAGACCAATGGAACTGAATTGGGAGTTCAAATATAGATCCTCACATATACAGTCAACTGATATTTGACAAGGTCACCAAGCCCACTCAACAAATAGTGCTTGGAGAACTGCAGATACATATCCAAAAGATTGAGAGAGTAACACCATCTCACACTTTATCCAAAAATTAACTCGAGATGGATCAAAGATCTAAATATAAAAACCAAGACCATAAAGATCTTGGAAGACAATGTAGGAAAACATCTGCAAGATCTTGTATTAGGAATGGTTTCATGAACTTTACATCCAAAGCACAAGCAATGAAAGAAAAAGCAGATAAATGGGTCCTCCTCAAAATTAAAAACTTTTGTACCTCAAAGGAGTTTTTCAAGAAAGTGAAAAGTCAGCTTACTCAACGGGAGAAAATATTGCTAACCATATATCTGATAGGGGCCTAATATCCAGTATATATAAAGAAATCCTACACCTAGAAAATAAAAAGACACACAACCCATTTAAAAAATGGGTAACTGATTTGAATAGACACTTCTCCAAAGAAGAAATACAAATATCTAAAAAGCACATGAAAAGATGCTCAGCATCACTAGCTACCAGGGAAATGCAGCTCAAAACTACAATGAGATATCATCTTACACCTATTAGACTGGTGGCTTTTAAAAAAAACAGAGGACAAGTGTTTGAGAGGATGTGGAGGAAGGGGAACCCTTTTCCACTGCTGATGGGAATGCAAAATGGTGCAACCATTTTGGAGAACAGTCTGGCAGTTCCTCAGAAAGCTAACTATAAAGCTACCATATGATCCAGAAATCCCACTCTGGGTATATACCCAGAAGAATTGAAAGCAGGGACGCAAACAGAAATAGGCACACCAATGTTCATAGCGGCATTATTCATTATTGCCAAAGGTTGGAAACAACTGAAATGTCCATCAACAGATGAATGGATAAGCAAACTCTGGTATATACATACAATGGAATATTACTCAGCTATAGGAAGGAATGCAATATTAACACATGGGATAGCATGGATGAACCTTGAAGACCTTATGTTGAATGAAGCAAACCAGGCACTGAAGGACAAATATTGCATGACCTCACTGATAAGAATTAAGCAAATTGAGCAGACTCATAGAGCTAGACTCTGAAGGTAGGTTTGTAGGAGACAGAAAGGGAGTAGAGGGTTGTGAGCCAATGCCCACAAAAGTAAAATCTATGATGGAAGAGTGTAGTTTTGCAGAGGATGGTCATGACAGTGATGCAGTGATGCTATTGGGTTGGGCGCTGCTGGCCTGAGAGTATGGTAGGGTGGGGGATTTGCACTTTCCATGGAACTGGGGGGAGGGTCCGGGGAGGGAACAGATGAACTCTAGGAATTTACAGGTATGTGGTTGAAACTACAAGATTGGGAATATTTTCTTGGCAGGGGAGGGTTACTGCTTTAGGGTGTTGGATGTGGGGAGCATGCAGGAGAGAGCGCATCTGGGGCTGGCTTTCAGGAAGTATGTGAATGTTCACCCTGTCATTCATAGTGCATTGTATCAGTGGGTGGAGACCCACACAATGAATGGGCAGGTGTTGGGCTCCCATCCTGTAGAGTCCTGCTATGTTCTCAAATAGAGGGGCAGGAGTCTCTTGAGAGCATAAGCAGTCCCTAATAGGGGAGGACAGCCCCTCCCCTATCAATGTTGTTGCAAGGAACTATGAATTTTGCCCTTCAAGGAGTGAAGCTTGGTGGTTGCCATGGGTCCTGAGGGGTTGGGGAGGGAGAAATAGGATAGATGGACCATGAGACATTCGGGGGGCATTGGAATTGTTCTCCATGGTCTTGCAATGATGGCTACAGGCCATGTTAAATTTTGTCAAAATTTATAAAAGTGTATAGTCCAAAATGTAAACAATAATGTAAATCATTGACCATAGTAGCAATGCTTTAGTATTTGTACATCAATTGTAATAAATGTACCACCTACATGTAAAATGTTATTAATAGGGGGAAGGGGAGAAGTGGGATGGTGTTGGTTATATGGGAATCACCTATATTTTGTACATGACTTTTCTGTAACTTAAAGCTTTTTTGAAAATAAAATGAAAAAAAAAAGACACTGGGGGAATAAATGGAAGAAAATGTCACTGTAAATACAAGACAACAGATCTAACAGTGATGAAGGACATAATGCCAAAATTTATTTATTTTATTTTTTAATTTCAAATTCTTTTTAATTTTTTGCATTGTATTTGTCATTTTAAAACCTCTCATTATTTTTTAATTTTCTTATTAATTTTATTTGGTTATTTTGTTGGCTTCATTTTTGAAGAAATTTTGGATCACACGTGGGTTTCAATTGTGGCAGGGGAGGATCATTGGTGTGGGTGTCAGTGATTGGGGATGCATGGGAGGAGGTTCACCTGGAGCATACATATAAGGCATATGAAAAAGTTCAAGTGTTCATGGGGCATTGTCATGGTGGGTGGAGATCCATACAATAACTGAAAGAATATCCAATTCCCATCCTGGGGATTTCTGCCACATTTTGTATTGGGATGGCAAGAATCCCTGGAGCACAGGGGCAGTGACTAGTGAAGGAGGATGGACCATTTGATAGGCCCTTGATATTGAGGACTGTACTTATGAATCTTTTCTTTTGAAATTGAAACTTAGCCTAGAGTTACCTCCCAAGAACCTTCTTATTGTTCAAATGTGGCCTCTCTCTAAGCCAAACTCAGCATATAAATGCATTACCTTCCCCCCCCAGCATGAGACATGACTCCAGGGGATGAGCCTCCCTGGCACTGAAGGATTGTGACCAAGTACCAACTGGCAATGTGACTGGGAAAAGACCTTGACTAAAAGGGGAAAAAGGTAAAGACAAATGAGTTTATATGGCTAAGAGACTTCAAAGTGAGACAGGAGGTCATTCCAGAGGTTACACTTATGCATGTTTCAGCAGGGTTTCATTGACTGCCACAGTAAATATTGCCTCAAATAGTAGGGCTCCTGGGGGCTCTGGAGACATCCAGACAGCTCAGTTTGGCAACCTTCCAGGTGGGTCCTACTTTGGAATTTATGTCCCCAGTGTGACAGAGTTAGACTCAGTTTTGGTTTCCCTACACATGGCTCTTCTGCCCCTTCTATTTGAACCTATAGTTAGTACTAGAGTTGATAAGTTTATGCCTGAGAGACTTAAATCTTTGGCTTTTCAGTGCCATTTGGGCCCTGAATCTCAACAGAGTTGCAACACCTACTCTCCAGTTCCTTGGACTCACCCAGGACAACTAACAAGGAAATGATGATGGACAATGACCATCCCAAGGATCAGAGAGGGTCTACAAGCACAAGCAAGATATCCCATCTATTTGTACCATGGAATCTAAGCCCCCTCTCAATTAGAGGCAGAATGGGCATCACCATCTCGGAATCCTCAGGATTGGGGAATGAACAATGGAGTAAATTTACTGTTATTCTACTATAGACTTATTGTGATTCTAGCAATGGAAGAACTTTTATCATTGATGTGAAGGCAGGGACCACCAGAGGTTCTGAGGGAGGTAGGGAGCAAAAATAGGTATAATATGGAGGCATTTTTGGGACATTGGAATTGTCCTGAATGACATTGCAATAACAGATACAGGCCATTATATATCTTGTCTTAACTTACAAAATTGTGTGGGAGACATTTTAAACTATAATGTAAACTCTAATCCACACTTAGTGGCAATGCTCCAGTATGTGTTCATCAATTGTAACAAATGTATCACCCTAATGAAGGATGCTGTTAATGTGGCAAAGTGTATGAGTGGTAGGGAATGGGGTATATGCAAATCCCCTATATTTTTTATGTAACATTTATGTAATATAAGTATCTTAAAAAATTTTTTTTAAAGTTTTTTTAAAAAAGATGATGTGAGATCTCATGAATGGGAATTATGATTGCGTTAGTCTAAGTAGCTTTTTTAAAGCATAGATTTCTAATGGGGAGTTAGATGAAATTTTGAGAACTGAAGCCAATATAATTAAACAGTATTGGGGCAGGGAATACTTTCTAGTTCCTATGTGAAACTACTCTTAGAACAAGCAAACATAAGTTATCTACTGGTTCCTGGAAGATATAACATGAAACTGTTAAATAGCTTACTCATCAAGGTTAAGAGTTTGCTCATCAAGACAGTCTTCAAGACACTTATAAGTAAATTGTGAGGTATTACCACATAATGGTACTTGCCTGTTGTATGACAAGAAGGCGTTAAAATAATGTGTGAGTTCAATTCTGCTAGGACTTTTTTTTGTAAACTATTCTTTTGTAAACTATTTCTGTCTCTACCTTTTACTATGTGCTTATTAAAGGGCAACTTGGATATTGTTTTACTCATAGTGGTCCTGTTGATTTGTGATTCTGAAGAAAGCCACTGGCCTTTTCTTGAGCTACAAGTCAGATATACACTACAACCCTTAGATTTAGCCAGGTGCTGAAATAAACCCTGCTTTAGTTCCAATATATCCTGATCCATTGGTACTTAAATTCCATGAATGTGACCCAGATAATGTAAATCTCACATTACGTTTTAGTTTTCCAGGGTTGCCATAACTAATACAATAAACTGGTTGGCTTAAATAACAGGATTTTATTGACTCACAATTTTAGTGGCTAGAAGTCCAAAATCAATGTGTTGGTAAGACCATGCTCTCTCCAGTCTGCAGTGTTCTGGTGATGGCAAATCTCTCTCTCTCCTTGGCTTCCCCTACTTCTGTCATCTACTTCCATGTGCAAAGGACTTATAAAGACTTTAGTCATTTTGGATTAACACCCCCCCTCATTCAGTTTGGCAACACCTTAATAATAGTATCTTTGAAGGTTCTATTTACAAATGGGTTCACACTCACAGAACTGTGGGTTCGTTCACATGATTCAATCAACCCCCAACACGTGCAATTGTTGATGCTAAGATAAAACAAAAATGAATCAATCTTCACATCAATAAAAGGAAAAATTCAATTTCATAGTTATAGCATAGAGAAAAGAAAGCTGATATTTATAATGATCAGAGTAAAAGTTTCCATGCAAACTTATTTCCCCTAATTGTCCACAAAAAGATCCTTAGCAAGGAGAACATCACTCATTTATAGGGAATGGTGAAGATTATGAAATGTATCAGGTATCAGGGAAGAGAAAGCAACTCATTGACATACCCACTATATTTAATACAGCAAACAGAGTTTTAAGAAGTACACAGCTGTATTTGAACTGTGATGCAAATTGCTGAGAGCTAATTTTTCAAAGCACCTACTGTTTTTACACATGTGAATCCAAACCCACATGCAATAACTGCTCAATGCAACTAATTATGCCTATATTCAGTCTTACAACAGGGAAAATGGCCACCTATATACTTAATTCATTACTTGAAAGGTAAATTAGTTCAATATGCAATTTTCCTTGGGAAGTTTTTTCTTTTTTTCTTTTTGCAAAGTTTTTGGGAAATCTCTTGAGGTATGACCAGCTCTTTTCAGCTAATTTTTGCCCTTGCTCTTGGAATAGTAGTGCAAGACAGCTTAGCACACCTGGGCTAAAAACCAATGGAAGGCTTTCCTTTTTAAAGACTTTGTAGTTCAAACGTAACCAAACTTATCTGCCTCGATTCTCTCATAAAATGAGTATAACTAATTAGAATAGCAAAAACGTTACTTTTTATTACAAGACTGTTTTAAAGCAGTTGCTTTACTTTGCCATTATTCCTTAATAAGATACAATAAAATCACCATAATGCATGCAAACAATGATCCTCTCTGGGATAAAACTGGATTAATGACATATTTTGTGTTTGTAGAAACAAACACCATTTAGCAGCCATTCTTCTCAAGAGATTTTTCTTAATCAGCAACCAGGTACTTATTTTAGACCTAACAAGAAAACATAGTTAATAATATTGAGAGGTTATTAGTGCAATAGGATACTTATCATCCTTGCACAAAGGAGGAAGCCGGTTCATTTAAGAGTCATAAAGAAAATGTACATATTTATAAGAAAGGTGTGATTGTTGGCTTTTTATCTCTCCAGGTTTGGAGTTACGTTTAATTATGAATTTTCTCTCTGATTAGAATCTGAGAAAGAAGGAAAAAAGTAGTCATTTCTAAATAAAAAATCTGAGGTACTCTTTGTTAACCCAATTTTTAAACAGCAAAATAGAAAACTATAAGAAGGTGAGTAGCATTTCCACCTTAATTAGCTTTGGTTCAAAAGTCATAGATGAAGAAATTCTCTCCTTAACATGAGCTGCACCTTTTATATGTGCAATTAACCTGCATTACATACCTAATTGTATTACAGTGTCCTTTAAAATGTACAGGGTAGAAAATTTCACATATTTCGTGTTCTTTTGCTCTTACTCTTCTTATTTGAAATGCAAATGATTCCTTTTTATTTAAGGTATATTTAGGAATTAAGGAATATAGTAATTTGAGATTATTTTATGAATCCCCAAAAGAGAAATATTATGTTTGTAAATTAATCTAGTCTTCTGGTGTGATACCCTTTGATTGCATTAAATTCAGCTGAGGGGCCTTTGATTAGATTACCTGTTTAGATTGCTGTAGGG
>PVKH010036612.1:0-11576 GCA_004027955.1 Chaetophractus vellerosus | reverse complement strand
TAGCAGATGGACAGAGAGATAGTCTGATATGGCAAATGTGGCAAAAAGTTAAAATTGGTGGATCTGGGTTTCTGGGGGGATAGGAGTATGTTGGAGGTCTCTGTATAGGGTTTTTTTTTTTTAAAGATTTATTTATTTTATAACATATCTCCCCTTCCCCCCCGCTGCGGCGACGCGCCGAGACTGGTCACTGCGCAGGCGCGGCTTTCCCCGCTTGTGGGCGGCTTCTGCTTCCATTCACGGCCGGCTTTCAGTTCGCGGGTGGCTGGCTGCGCTCCATTCGCGGGCGACCTGCCCTGCCCATGGCGGCTTTTGCCCTGTCTGTGGCAGCTTTTTGCCCTGCCTGTGGCGGCTCTGGCCCGCCCATGGCGGCTTGCCATTCTCAAGGTGGTCTGCCCGCTAGGAGAGGTCCCCGGGAACCGAACCCGGGGCCTCCCATGTGGTATGCCGGCGCCCTATCCACTGGGCTATCGAGCCGGCCCCTCTGTATAGGGTTTTTATTCTTTTTGTAATTGTCTCATAAGTTTGAGAGTCTTTCAAAATAAAAAGTTTGAAAAATAAACAAATATACCAAGTTCTTATCTGCCTTAGATCATTTGCATTTGCCTGGCCCTTTGTCTAGAACATTCTGTCCTCAGATTTTTTTCTTTTACTCCCCTCCTGCAGATGGCTCCCTCATCTGTCTGCTTATTGTCCGCTCACTGTGTCTGTTCATCTGTCTGCTTGCTGTGTCCGGTCCTCTTCTGTTGGAGGTGCCAGGAACCAAACCTGGGATCTCCCACATGGGAGGCAAGTGCCCAACCGCCTAAGCCACATCCACTCCCCACTGGCTGGGTCATCTGTTGGCTGTGTCATTTGCTCCTTGTGGCATCTGCTTCTTGCGGTGTCTGCTTGTTATGGCAGTTGTGGTGTCTGCTTGTTGGGGAGGTTGCAGTTTCTGCTGGTTCCTGTGTCTGCTCGTTCCTGTGTCTGCTCATCTTCTTTAGGAGGCACCAGGAACCAAACCCAGAACCTCCCATGTGGGAGGTGAGTGCCCAACTACTTGAGTCACTTCCACACCCTTGCCCTTACTTTTAAGAGACAAGCTGCTTCTTGTCTTTTAGATGTCAGTTCCAGGATCACCTTCTCTAGGAGGCCTTCTCTCACCTTCCAGGCTCTATCATCTTTTCCCCAGTCATTCTGTTTATTTTCAAAGGACTTGCCACAAACCAAAATTATTCGACTCATTTGTTTACTTGTCTTTTCATTTAGTCTTGGGGCTTTGTCACCATTGTAGCCTCAGTGTATAATCTCTAATAGATGCTCAATAAATGTATATTAAATGAACAAATGAGTTCATATATTATTAATCATCCTGTAAGTTTCTATGCCATCCTTTTAACCTCACTACACCTCCATTTGCTTGTCTTTGAAATAAGGTTGAATTAGGTGTTTTCTAAGGTCCTTTTACCTTCTAACAGAGCACAGACTCTGGAATCAGTCTTTAGTTCTATAATTTACTAACAATGTGACCTTGGCCAATTTACTTAACCTCTTGGTACTTCAGTTTTCTCCTCGATAGATAGGGAATAATATTAGTACCTATTTCAGATGGTTGTTTGAAGGATTTAATGAGATAATACACATATTGTATTAGTCAGCCAAAGGGGTGCTGAAGCAAAATACCAGAAATCTTGGCTTTTATAAAGGGTTTTTATTTGGGGTAGAAACTTACAGTTCCCAGGCCATAAAGCGTAAGTTACTTTTCTCACCGAAGTCTTTTGCCCAGTGTTGGAGCAAGATGGCTGCCAACCCTCTGCAAGGATTCAGGATTCCTCTTCCTCTTAAGGCTCAATGGTCCCAGCCTTTTCTAATATCAGCTATAGGCTGGGATAACTCTTGTCTCTCTCCCGGAACTCGTTTCTCTCCGGGTTCAGCTGCGCTGCTTTCTCCACAAGGCCAGCTGTAAACTATCAGGCGAACAGCTCGTCTCTCTTTCCAGGGCCTCTGCTGTGTCTAATGCAGCTTTCTCTCTCTCCTCATGTATCTGTTTCTCTGTGTATTTACTTCCCAGGGCTCCAGCATTAAAACTCCAGCTTTCTCCTCTGCCATGTTGTTTCCTACTGACGTGACCTGATCAAAGCCCTAGTCATAATTTAATCAAGTAAAAGTGAAACCTCTGAATTCAATACAATCTAAGGACATCACTAGCCCAGTGGAACAGACCCATTTACAAACATATCAATATTTCTTTTTGGAATTCATCAAAAATATCAAACTGCCACACATACCTATAGATAAAAAATATAGGTCTGTGGTAATGGTGGCATTGACCTGGTTTACCGATCAATTCCCATCACCTAGGTAAATACCTGACACAGTAAGATCACAATAAAGGTTTTATTATGGAAACTCTCAAGCAATAGAAAAGTAAAGAGTAGTATAATGAACTCCATTACACATTACCCAGCTTTAAAAAATAACCAGCATTTTACCTTAAAGATTTAAATCCTTGTATTTTTTTGAGGGGGGTGGAGCCTTTTAAAGTAAACCCCCCAAACCATATCATTTCACCTGTAAATATATCATTATAAATTTTTAGCTGATAAAGATATTTTTACTTTGCCACTCTGCCATTGTAATATTTAACAAACTTAATTTTATTTTTAGTAATTTCTTGGTATCATTTAACTTGCATTATACATTCAGTTTTTTTTTAATTGCCTCAAAAACATCTTGCTTTATTAAAATCACTATTCAACAGGGTCCA
Organism: Chaetophractus vellerosus; assembly: GCA_004027955.1. Classification (NCBI taxonomy): domain Eukaryota; kingdom Metazoa; phylum Chordata; class Mammalia; order Cingulata; family Chlamyphoridae; genus Chaetophractus; species Chaetophractus vellerosus. Next base: position 8,827 of record PVKH010036612.1, on the reverse strand, counting down.
ATTATTGCATTTGGTTGATATTTCTCAAGTCTTTTCTGTAACACTCCCCCTCTGTTGGGCAAGTCAAGGATACACTCAGAGGCCATTTCCCATCTCTCCCCTTTCTCCCTACATTTCCCTTCTTGCTTGCTTGCATGCTGTGTTTGTTATATGTCCACTCATTTGTTTGCATGCAGGTGTTTATGTTTCCATTTGTTATTCTTTGCATGTAGGTATTTGCTATGTTTCTAATTAGCAAGAGACCATAGGACGGGCTGGGGAGTGGGAGGAGCCATTAAATCTTAATCAGCCATAGCTGCTTGCCAGGGCATGGCTTCCTTGCTGTCAGAGTCCCTTTCCCCTGGAGTGTATAAAAGCTCAGCACTCAGTCAGTATAGGTGTCCCTCATCTTTGACTCAAAAGAGAGGCATGCGGAGCTGTTGATAGTTGTCTTCCTCAAGAGACCACCCACAGTTGGTCCCTTATCTCCAATGCAAAGAGAGGTATCCAGAGCTGCCATCCACTGACCTTGACCCAAGCAGTTTGAATTGTGCTGTGCAAGCATTAAAGTGGTCATTGCTGAGAGCCTCTGTTGTGCCTGAGACTGTGTTCCCATGACATACTGCATAGCAAGTCACTCCATACCCTCCTTTTGGAAAGGAGTGGAAAAACCGTGTGATTTCTCATGTGGAATGTCCTACATTCTGGATTTAGCTGATTATATCCCCATGTTATTATTTAATTTGTTCCTCTATTTTCTATAGTTTCCATAGTGTGAAAATAAGACCTACAACTTGATTAGATTCATATTTAATTTTTTAAGAATACTCCTAAATTGTGCTGTACTTCCTATTGTATCACATCTTCCTGTTGTATTACATCTGCTTGTTCTACTTTTAGTGCTAAGATTAATTAGTAGGTTTGGAGTAGCATCAGCCCTTTACTTAATGGTTTTAGCATCTATTGATGGCCATTGCTTAGATCCTTTCTTTCATTATGAATTGCCAAAAAGGTTATTTTCTAATTCTATCATTCCTGCTTCATTTACTACTGAGATTCATCTGTACATTAGAAGAACTTTCTCTCCTGAATTTTATTTTGAATGAAAACATAGCGAACTTATTTCCCTTTATTTTTTAATATTCAAAGTAAGAAATTGGTGCAGTAATGACTAATTAAAGCATTATCAATCAGCTTATGGGCTTTTATATATTTGTTGTATTCCAATCAACTCCAAATTCTTTTTTTATTGTGGTTACATATATAACACAAAATTTCCAATTTTAAGTGCACAATTCAGTGATGTTAATTACCCTTACAACATTGTGCTGCCATCACCACCATCCATTACCAAGGCTTTTTCATGAATCCAAACAGAAACTTTGTCCCTACTAAGCAATAATTCCCCATTCTGTCCTTCCCCAGCCCCTGAATTTGCTTATTATAGATGTCTTATAGGTAGAATAATACCATATTTGTACTTTTGCATCTAGCTTATTTCCCTCAACATAATACTTTCAAGATTCTTCCATATTGTAGCTTCACTCCTTTTAACAGTTGAATAATATTCCGTTGCATGTATATACCACATTTTATTTATCCGTTCATCTGTTGAGGGATACTTGGGTTGTATCTAGCTGTTGGCTATTTTGAAATGCTGCTATGAATGTTGGTCTTCACATATCTCTACTTTCAATTCATTTGGGTAAAAACCTTGTGATGGTTAATCTCATGTGTCAGCTTAGCTAGGCTATGGTGTCCAGTTGTTTGGTCAAGCAAGCACTGGCTTGTTACTGTGAAGGTACTTCACGAATTTAAATGGTTAATTATTTGATTACATCTGTGGGTGGGTACATCACAGTCAACAAAGGAGATTGCCTTCAGCAATGAGAGACAGCTCATCAAATCAGTTGAACTCCCTGAAGGAAGAACACATGATTTCAGCAGTCAGAAAGAAGAATTCCTTTCTCTACTTCAGGCAACCAGCTTCTCCTGGGGAATCTATCAAAACCTTCATTGACATTCCCAATTTGCAATCTGCAAATCCCTATGGAATTCTGACTTGCCAGTTTCCATGGTCACGTGAGCCAATCCTTATAATGAAACATGTATCCTATTGGGTTTTTTCCCACAGCGAACCCTAATACATATCTAGTGGTAGATGTGATTCCTGGAAATGCCAGGTAATATGGTAATTCTTTAACCTTTTTAGGAACCACCAAACTAGTTTCCATAGCGGTTGCACCATTATACATTCCCACCAGCAAGGTTCCAATTCCTTCACATCCTTACCAGCATTTAGTTCTGCTTTTCCGATTATAGCCATTCTAGTATCTTATGGTATTTATGTGTATATTGATATCTTAGCAAAATTAAGTCTTCTAGTCCACAAATACAGAATGCCTTGCCATTTATTTAGGTCTTCTTGAATTTCTTTAAGCAGTGTTTTGTAGTTTCCAGTATACAGTTGTTTCAGTGGTACTGTTTTCTTAATTTCCATTTCAAATTGCTCATTGCTGGTTGTCTTAGTTTGCCAAGGCTGATATTACAGACACCATACAATGGGTTGGCTTAAAAACTGGAATTTATTGTCTAATGGTTTTGAAGGCTAGAATTCCAAAAATCAAGGTCTTAACAGACCCTGTTTTTCCCCAAAGTTTGTAGCATTCTGCTGCTGGATTGCCACAATCCTTGGGGTCCCTTGGCTTGCATCTCTGCATCTGTCATATGGTGATATGTCTCCTTCATCTCCTCCTGTGGCTTTCTCTGACTGACTGCATCTGAATATCCTCAGCCTTATAAGAACTTCAGTCATATGGATTAAGTTCCGTACTGATTCAGTTTGGCCTCATCTAAATAGTATCTTTGATGATCCTATTCACAAATATGTCTACACTTTAACTGAAAATAACATCTTCAAATGTCCTATTTCAAGTGAGTTCACACCCACAAGAACACAGATTAAGACTTATAGCTGTCAGGGTGGTGGTAGCTCAATTGGTATGGCGCTGGTTTACCATATGGGAGGCCCCGGGTTCGGTTCCCAGGGCCTCCTTGAGCGGGCAGACCACCTTGAGAAAGCAAGCCGCCACGGCAGGGCAAAGCCGCCATGGGCAGGGCAAGCCCCCGCGGGCAGGACAAGCCGCCCGCGAGCAGGCAAGGCTGCTGCGAGGTGAGCTGACTCAGTGGGTCGCCGCAACAGCAGGGAGACAAACAGAGACAGATGAACGGAAAAAAAATCAACACAGCAAGAACAAGCAGAAAAGGGGATATATATATATATAAGACTTATAGCTGTCTTTGTGTTAGACCCAATTCAATCACAACAGTTGAATATAGAAAGAAAAATGATTTTTGCATATTAATCTTGTACCCTGCTATTTGACAGAATTTATTTATTAGCTCTAATAGTTTTCTTGTGGATTCTTTGAGATTTTCTATATAAAGATTCATGTCATCTGCACATAGAGATAGTTTTACTTCCTCCTTTCCAATATGGATGACTTTTATTTATTTTTCTTTCCTGATTGCTGTGGCTAGAACTTTTCAGTACATTAGCAGTGGTGAATCCAGGCATCCTTGTCTTCTTTCTGATATTAGGGGGAGAACTTTCAGTCTTTCAACATTGAGACGGTTAGCTGTGGGCTGTTCATATATATATGTACCCTTTGTTGTGTTAATGAAATTTCTTTCTATCCCCAGTTTTCTGAGTGTTTTTATCAAGATATGGTGCTGAGTTTTATCAAATGCCTTTTCTACATAATTGAGATGATCATGTGGCTTTTTTCCTTCATTCCATTAATGTGTTATATTATATTAATTAGTTTTTTATGTTGAAGAACCCTTGCATTCCTAGGACAAATCCTGCTTGGTTGTGGTATAGAATTCTTTATATGCTGTTTGATTTGATTTGCTAGTATTTTACTGAGGATTTTTGCATCTATAATTTTCTTATGATGTATTTATCTGGCTTTGGTATTGGGGTAGGTGGGCCTCAGAATGAGTTAGGAAGAGTTCCCACATCTTCAGTTTTTTAGAAGAGTTTGAAAAGGATTTGTGTTAAATTTTCTATAAATATGTGAATAGTGAAGTCCTCTGGTCTGGGTCTTTTCTCTTTGGGAGGATTTTTATGACTGATTCAGTCTCTGGACTTGTTAGAGGTCTATTGAGAAATTCTATTTCTTCTTGAGTTTATATAAATTGTGTTTTTGTAGGAATTTGCATTTCTCTAGGTATCTGATTTGTTGGCATAACATTGTTCATAGCATTCTCTTAGTATATTTAATTTCTGCAAGATAATTAGTGGTCACCATTTTCATTTCTGTCATTATTTGCTGCTGCTTTTTTTGTTTGGCGAACGATGTGTAAATTTTATTAATCTTTTCAAAGAATCAACTTTTGGTTTCATTGATTCTGTCAATTAATTTTCTATTTTCTATTTCATTTTTCTCTGTTCCAATCTTTACTATTTCCTTCCTTCTTCTAAATTTATGATTAGTTGTCTATTCTTTTTCTACTTCCTAAGGATATGAAGTTAGTCTGTCGATTTGAGGTATTTCTTCTTCTTTTTTTAGATTTATTTACTTTATTTTTTCTCCATTTAGTCCCCCTCCTCCAGATAGCTCCCTCGTCTGTCTGCTTCATTGTTCACCTGCCTTCTCCATGAGATACCAGGAACTGAACCTGGGACCTCCCACGTGACTGGTGCATGCCCAATGGCCCGCGCCATATCCGTTCCCCGTGGGCTGTGGCTTTTGCTGGCTTGTGGCATCTGCTCATTGTGGCAGGGGCAGCAGCTGCCTGTCTTCTTTTTTAGGAAGCATCGGGAACCAAACTGAGACCTCACTTGTGGTAGGCAGGCACCCAACTGGTTAAGCCACATCCACCTCCCTATTCTTTGTAAATGTAAGCATTTGTAGCTATAAATTTGCCTTTGCTGCATCTCATAAGTTTTGATATGTTTTATTTTCAATTTTATCAATCTCTAAGACCTGATTTACCTTGTAATTTCTTCTTTGACCAAGAGTGTTATATGGAAATTAAATAACACTTTAAGAGTGTTATTTAATTTCCATATATTTGGAATATTTCCAGTTTTTTCTTTCTCTTATTGATTTTAGCTTCATTCCATAGTGGTCAGAGCAGATACTTTGCATGATTTCAGTCTTTAAATTGAAACTTTTGGGGCCGGCCATATAGCCCAGTGGATAGGGCACTGTTACACCACATGGGAGGCCCCGGGTTCGGTTCCCGGGGACCTCTCCTGGAGGGCAGACCGCCTTGAGAAGGGCAAGCCGCCATGGGCGGGCAGAGCCTCCGTTGTTAGGGCAAAAAGCTGCCACGGACAGGGCAAAGCTGCCACGGACAGGGCAAAGCCGCCACGGACAGGGCAGGTCATCCGCGAACGGAGTGCAGCCAGCCACCCACGAACTGAGGCAGAGCTGGCCGTGAATGGAAGCAGAAGCCGCCCACGAGTGGGGCAAAGCCGCCTGCGCAGTGACTGGTCTCGGCGGGTCGCCGCAACGGAGGGGGGAGACCAAGCAGACAGAGAGGGACATGAGAATGGACACACAGCAAGAGCAAGCAGAAGGGGGGGAGGGATATGTAATAAATAAAAAAATAAAAAAAAATAAATCTAAAAAAATAAAATAAATAGATAAATCGAAACTTTTGTGGCTTAGCATATGGTCTATCCTGGAGAATGATCCAAATTCACTTGGATAAATGTTTGTATCCTGCTGTTGTTGGGTGGAATGTTCTGTATATGTCAGTTAGGTCTAGGTGGTTTATTGTATCATTTAAGTCTTCTCTTTTCATATTGATCTTCTGTCTAGATGTTCTATCCATTATTGAAATTGGTATATTGAAGTCTCTCACTGTTATTGTATTGTCTATTTATCCCTCCAAACCTGTCATTGTTTTTTCCTTTATTTTGTGGCTCTTTTATTAAGTGCATATTTCTTGGATGCATTAACCCTTTTGTTAATATATAATGGCCTTCTTAGTCTTTTGTGACAGTTTTAATTTAAAGTCTTATTTCCCATATTAGTCTTTCCACCCCTGCTGTGTTTTGGTTACCCTTTGATATGGAATTTTTTCCCCTATCCTTTTAATCTATTTATGCCTTTGGGTCTAACGTGACTCATATAAGCAATATGTAGTTGGATCTTGCTTTTTTTTTTCCCCCTCTATTTTGTCAATTTGTGCTTTCTAATTGGAGAGTAACCTGCTAAGGCAAGTTGCTTAGTCTGTTAGAGATTGAATAAGGCCTTCACCTTATCTTCAATCCTAACACACCCCCTCCCCACATCTATGGATGTGAACCCATTTATAAATAGAATCTTTGAATACATTATAAATTCAGGTGAGGTCGGACTGAAGCAGAGTGTGGATGTGAAACCATTTGTAAATAGGGTCTTTGAAGATGTAATATTACTTAAGTTGAGGCCCAACTAAATTCGGGTGGCCTTAATCCAATATGACTAGAGTCCTTATAAACAGAGGAGATAGAGGAGAAAGGTGGCCATGTGACAGAAATTGAGTTATGGATTACCATCAAGCCACCACCGGAATGCTATAGACTTAAGAGAAAACACTATCCTGCTGGTACCATAATTTTGGACTTCTAGCCTCCAAAACCATGAGACAGTAAATTCCTATTGTTTAAGCCTAGTAGTTTGTATACTTTGTTACAGCAGCACTGGCAAACAAAGACATCAGGACTTCCTTTCTGGTCTTCTGGGTTTCTGATATCAGCCATTTTGCCATTTGTTTATTGTATGTCTTTTACCTTATTTGTCTCTCATTTTCTCCATCGATTCTGTCTTTTGTGCATAGTTGATCTTCTTTATTGAAAGGACTTCCTTTTTTGAATATTCTTAAATATTTTTCTTGTGACCATAGGGTTTATATTTCATATCCTAAATCTATAACAATGTAGTTTGCATTAATACCAACTTAACTTCAATAAAATACAGTCTCTGCTGCTGTACCTCTCTGTACCTCCCCTTTTGTTATTCTTGTTGCAAATTTCATCTTTATGTTTTGTCCACCTAATAACATAAAGTTATTTTTTATACATTTGTGTTTTGGATCATGTAAGAAATAAAAAGTAGAATTACAAACCAAGAATGCAATAATATTGGAATTTATATTTACACACGTATTTACCCTTATTATGGGTTTTTATTTCTTCACATGGTATAGCAGTTTGATATTATTTATGAATTTAAAAAAAGATATTATGTTTATAAACTGGTCTGTTCCTCTGAGCGTGATACCCTTTGATTGTATTAAAGTAAAAGGTTTTATGTTTACTTGATTCACTCAAGATTAGGGCTTTGATTCAATCTTATCAGTAGGGTATGTCTCAGGGTTGAGTCCCCACCCCCGTCCCCTTGGTGGGCTGACAGAAACAGACACTCACTCAAGAAGACAAACAGAGAAGAAGATACATGAGAAAAGGAGAGCTTCATAGACATGGAAGAGGAGAGAACTTTGATCCTGTGGCCACTGGGAGAGATGAGCCATTAGCGCGACCAATTGAAGCTGAAGAGAACAGAGCAGGTGAACAGCTAAAGCCTGAGAGACCAAGCAGATATTGCCCGCCATCTTCCTTCAGCACATGGCAACTGACTTTGGTGAGAAACCAACCTTGAGTTGTACTCTTTAGGGCCTTGTAACTGTAAGCTTTTACCCCAAATAAATACTCTTTATAAAAGCCAACAGATTTCTGGTACTTTGCATCAGCACCCCTTTGGCTGACAAATACATATGTCTTTTAGTACTGTCTAGTGTCCTTTCCTTTCATTATGAAGAACTCCCTTTAGCATTTCTTCTAGGACAGGTCTTGTGGTAATGAACTCCTTCAGCTATTGTTTATCTGGAAATGTCTTGATTTCTACCACATTTTTGAAGGACAGTTTTGTTGCATTTAGAATTCTTGGTGACAGTTGTTTTCTTTCAGTGTTTTAAATATGTCATCCCACTGCTTTCTGGTCTCCTTGGTTTCTAATGTCAAACTAGCAGTTAATTTTTTTTATTCTCCCTTTGATGTGTTGAGTTGCTTCTCTCTTGTGTTTTTAGGATTCTCTCTTTCTCTTTGGCCTTTGAAAGTTTGACTATAATGTAATTTTGATATCTATCTCTTTGAGTTTATGCTCTTTGTATTTTGTTGAGATTCTTGTGTGTATATATTCTTGTCTTTCAACAAATTTGGAAACTTTTTGGTCATTATTTCTTCAGATTTCCTTGTGCTCCTTTTTCTTCCCCTTGCAGGACCCCATAATGAGTATGTTTCTGTGTTTCATGTTGTGCCACAGGTCACTTAGCATCTGCACACTTTTTTTTTTTTTACATTTATACATTTTCTTTTTTTACTTATTTTTTAAATTAATTAATTTTTTTAAAAAAGATACATTGATTACATAAATGTTACACAAAAAATTTTAGGGGTACCCATATGCCCCACCTCCCACAACTTCCCACAGAATCAATATTGATGCTGAAAATTGTGCTCTGTGTGTGTGTGTGTATGTGTGTGTATTTTACATTTTGGAACATACACTTTTTTTTTAAAGATACATAGATTACATAAACGTTACACAAAAATTATAGGGATACCCATATGCCACACCTCCCACAAGCTCCCACATAAACATTCTTCATTAGTGTGGCACATCATCTGCAATAGATATACATTATTTGGGGGCTTTGCCACTAAGCATGGACCATAGTTCACATTGTAGACCACACTCTCTCCCACACAGTTCTGTATGTTATATGATGATATAAAATGGCCTATATCTGTCATTGCAATGTCACTCAGGATAATTCCCAAATCCTGAAA
>PVKH010036611.1:0-11566 GCA_004027955.1 Chaetophractus vellerosus | reverse complement strand
CAAAATACCAGAAATCTGTTGGTCTTTATAAAGGGTATTTATTTGGAGTAGAAGCTGACAGTTTACCAGACCATAAAGCCTAAGTTTCTTCCTTCACCAAAGTCTGTTACCATGTGTTAGAGCAAGACAGTTGCCGACATTTGCCAGGGTTCAGGTTTCTTGGGTTCCTCTCTTCCCGGGGCTCTGTTTCTCTCTGGCCTTAGTTCCTCTGTTTCCTCCACAAGGCCAGCTGTAGAATATCAAGTGAATGGCTTGTCTCTTATCCTGGGGCCTTCTCTCCTTCTTCATAACCAAGCTCCTCCGTCTGCTCACCTTCCCGGGCACCAGCATCAAAACTGCAACATCAAAACTAACTCTGTCCTTTGCCATACCTTTTATATTTGAATCCCCACCCACCAAGGGATGGGGCTCAACACCCTACTGATGTGGCCCAGTCAATGCCCTAATCATAACTTAATTATGCCCAGATTAACAGACCAGTTTACAAGCATAATCCAATATTTATTTTTGGAATTCATACCTATATCAAACTGCCAAACTGCTACACCATCTCATAGAATTTATTAAGATTTGTTTGAACATCTGACATTAGTTGTCTCAACTCTTTCATGACTTCCAGAGGCTTAGTTTTTCTTTTACTGGACCATATCTTCCTGTTTTTTGGTATGGATTGGAATTTTTTGTTGGTTTTTCTTCATCTCATTTACTTGATGTATTTATTCTGGGCTCAGTTTCTCTCTTTAATCTAGGGATTTCTATTTCATTGGCTTTGTGCTACAGTCCCTCTTTGAAACTTGATTCAACTTATTTGGCTTGTGTTTAGCCAATCTGAATTTTTTCAGCTTATTTTTATCTGTTTTTATCCCTTTCTCCCTTGCTGGTTGCAGAGTGGGATCTAAGGATGCAGTTCCTACTGTAAGCCATGGAGTATGAAACTGCCTGTGTTGCCCCAGAAACAGATGAAGCTTCTCCCACCTTTCTCCCCTGCCAGGTATAGGGATGGAGCCACAGCCTTGTGCAGTAATCCAAGCCATGTAAGCCAAGACCTTTTACAGTTGTCCAGAGGGATTGATGAAGCTTCATGCCCCTTCCTCCCGTGCCTGGGACAAAGATGGAGTTGCAGGTATGGGCAGTAAGCCAAGTCATGCAGGTCAAAACTGACTGCAGTTACCCATATAGATTTAGGAAACACTGCCCCTCTCCCTTCCAGGGATGGGGATGGAGCCACAGGTGTGTGCAACAGTTCTGACAATGTGGCAGAAAGTGACTGCAATTGCCTGGAGAGGCTGTAGGAGCACTGCCCCTCCTCCTCCCTGTCAGGTGGAGGGATGGAGACACAAGTTTTCCCCAAAATCTAGTCTGTGCAAGCTGAAAGCAGCTGCAATTGCCCAGAGAGGGTGACTGAGCCCTGTCCTTCTTCCTCCTGGTTGGTGGCAGGCAAGGAGCCACAGATTCATCCAACAGTCTAGTTCATGTGGGCTGAAAGTGGCTGCAGTTACACAGAGAGGCTAATGGAATACTGACCCTTTTGCCCTGTCAGGGGCAGGGATGGATCCACAGGTACCTAACAATGTAGTAAATGTGGGCCTAGAGTGCCTACGGAGATGCTGAGGAAACACTGCCTCACTCCTGTCCTATTGGGGGCAGGGATGTAGTCACATGGGGGCCCAACAGACTAGTCCATATGGGCCAAATGTGGCAACAGCTCTCCAGAAAGGCTGATGCAGTTCCCCTCAATTTCCTCCCTCCTAGAGGTGGGACTAGAGCCTAGGCTAGGGCAGCAATCTGATATGGGTGGAAAGAAGAAGGTCCCTACCTTCACTGTCATTTTCAATCAGCCCCGCTTCCCCTCAAGCCAGCGGTAGAGCTAAAATGGTGGCTACAGGATTCCTTACGGCTTCGACAGGTTCAAACTTTGCCTGCTCTTGGGATCAGACTTTATTCAGCTAAATTTACTAATCAGTAGCTGATATTGGTACCTGATTATCTCTTCCTCCTCCATTTTTGGAGCTTCCCACTACAGCCAAGGAATAGCTCCCGAGGCATCTTATGCCACCAGTCGTGGATGGGCACCAGTCTCCACAGTGTGGAGTGCTCTTCTCATGAATCTTCCCTGCAGATGGACAATCTTCTCCTTCCATTCTTTCAAGGATGTTGGATGTTCTTCTTGTCTCCTGGGCCCCCCAAACAGGTGATTTACATAGCTCGGGCTGATTTCTAACTGCACTGTAGGGTGAGCTGACTCTTTGAGTGCCCTACTCTGCCACTATCTTGCCCCTCCTCTTGCCTTTTTTATTTTAGTTATGGGTTTCTATAAGAAAATATCTTATTAGGAAAATATTTATATAGAACTAATTCTGTTATGGCAGTGTTAAGCTCCATCCATTTCTAGAATGGACTAGGCTACTGTGGTGGTTTGGAACTTTATTATTGATATGTTTCTATCGATAATCCATTCTGTGGTGTAAAGCTATCGTAAGCAGGACCTTCTGATGAGGTTACTTTACTTAAGGTGTGGCCCAGGGTGGTCTTAATTCTTTTACTAAAGTCATTTATAAGAGACTGAAATTCAGACAAAGGGAGAGAAAGCCATAAAAGCAAGAAGCTGAAATCAACCAAACCCAGAAAAGAAGGGAGCAACCAGCCAATGCAGCCATGTGTCTTGCCACATGGCAGTGGAGCCCAGGATCGCTGGCAGCCAGTCTTCAGGGAAAAGCATTGCCCGATGATGCCCCAAGGTGGACATTTTCTTGGCCTCAAACTGTAAGCTAATAGATCTTCATTGTTTAAGCCAGTTCATTTTATGGTATCTGTTTTCAGCAGCCTCGCAAACAAAAACAGATACATCTTTAACCATTATTAGGATTAGATTACAGTTGATGGTGACTTGCTGGTTTTCATTTTGCTCTATTCTCTATGATAAAGCCAGGCAAACCAAAGCTTTTTATTCATCCATTTTCTTTTTGCTCCTTCTGGAGGGTCAACTCCAAAGGTGCCTCATTAAATTTGACTGTTATTATGCTAGATTTTATTCTTCATCTTGTTAAAGTTCCTGGACCTCACTTTCCCCAGGTACTCTAATAACAGTGGATTTCACTATAGTTGTATTATATTGGTGTTGTTCTCATTACATTTGTATTTATTCTATCCATGTGATACACATTTTTCCCACTGGGGAAGTGACCTGAGTAGAAAAGATTGCTCTCCTTTCATTCTTTAGTACAATTTAAATTGGTCTAAAAGAAGTCATATTTTATTTGGAAAATTTTACATCTTCAAATATCTTTCAAAAATAGTTATTTATTTTAAATTGACAAGGTGTAAAAAATTATGTTGTTTTCCATTTACATCTAGAAAATATATAAAGGAAATAAAAATCATTCTTAAGCCCTCCCCCCATTCAGAGAAAACTGCTCTTAAGATTCTAAAGACTATCAATATATTTTATAATATTTAGAATATGTAAATATATAAGTGTGTATGTATATATGCCTATCTGTATTATTTTACATACATTTCACCTACCTTTTAAAGAGTTTAATAATATATTGTTAAATGTTTCCTCATGTTGATAAAGTGGCTTCTGTAAAATGATTATTAAAGGTGCAATTACCATGGAAAAACAAGCGTGTACATAGCCCAATTAGAAATGTATATGGCATCCAAGTTTTCGCTATCATATTAATGCTCTAAGGAATACCATTGTTCATACATTTTATTCACAGTAAGGATTTTAATGAAAATAATTATTTGGAATACTATTTCGAATCTTGATATGTTTTCATATGCTTTACAAATTATTTAGCATTAAGAAAACATTTCAAATCCTTCTTGCAACTAAAGAACGAATAAATCAGATTAGAAATAGATTAAAATCACTTTTCTTTTCTGCCAAATATCTTGTCTGGGCCATGGCTAAGTTATGATATACTTGAATGAATGAATGAAACACTCTCCTCTGCTTCATTGAGATCTATACTTTCAGGCAATAACCTTTATCTTTTCTCCTGTTTCCTAACAAGTTTGTTTCAGCACTCTGATTGGTCAATTAAATAAACTCTGCCATGATATCTTGAGTTTTCTACCTACCAATGGTTGTTTTATCCCATATCTACCTGGTTATAATTGTTGTTGTATTCATTCAACTACTACATTGAAACTCCAAGCTGATTCTTAAAAATACTTTTGAAAGATCACAAATATTTGACCACTAAATACCTCTTTAAGTTCTAATATTTTTCCAACCTTCAGAACATTTTTGCATACACAAAGACTGCATAGAAAATAAAACTTCACACTGCCAGCAAACTATTTTTGTATATAGCAATAGAAATTACTGCAGAAAATGTTAGTGACACACTTTCATTGTCAAAGTGTGACAAGATAATAGTTTCATATGTAAATGTGAAGTTTTTCTTTCAAGATTGCAAAAAGGGAAATAATTTCAACTATATTAGTTCCCTTCTTCCTGTTTTCACTACCATCTATAACTTCAATTCAGGACTTGTTTCTGCACAGCATAGAATAATGGCCTCCTGTTTTTCTTCTGTTCCATTCCACCCTGTATAAGACTGTGGGGTTATTCTTTCTAAAATACAGGCCTGATCATTTCAGCCATCTGCTAAAACCAAATAAAATAGAAACTGCCAATGACTTCTCAATGCTACAGTTTAAAATCTTCAGGTTGAATTTTAAGGCACTCAATGAGCCAACCTTGAGCTGGCCTCCGCTGTTCTCTCCAGATTCGTTTCTCTTTATTCTTTTTCATGGATGCTACACTCCAGCTAGTCTTAACATGGTGTTTCCTGAACACCTCTCCTTTTTCTGTTTAATTTTACCTCCTCTTGATTTCTTGATTTCCACCATACTTTAAAATGCCACTTCAATATACAGCTTTCCATGAGTCAAATGATCAGTTATGATCCTGTCTTGCTTTTTTGCATCTTGATAGTAATGTTCAGTATATTTTTCTTCTAAGTTACAAACAAACCAAAAGCAAAGTGAAATAGTTGTAAAATTATGCAAAGTATATAAAGTATCTTATTGCTATTTCTACCCAGGAAGCCTTGAAACTGCAGGTACTTTAAAGTTAAGATTTGTGCTTTACTTCATTTTGCTTCCTGCTCCTGCCCCTCCCCCCTTTATAACTAACAGTTTTTGCATACGATATATGTATAATAAATGTTTGCTGAATTGAACAGAATCACTAAAAATATTTTAAATTGAGTTATTATAGTTTGCCTTGGAATTTAAGCTAACATTTTCTTTTCTCATTGTACTGGCTCACTAAGTTGTGATTTTAGTTTGATAGGTAACAGGTCTCTGAATAGAGCACTGTGCCTTGGGTTCACATTGACATTTGGAGTTGGCTAAACCTAAAGATGCCAGACTGTACTTTTCCACCTGCTGTTCCAGCTGAGGGTTTGATGTTGGAATTTAAAGCTGATCCACACGGGTAGGGGAAATGACTGCCAACCATCTGACACTGTGAAGATTTTGGTCAGACAGAAACTTGCCTTAAAAAGTCAAACCAGTTTCCCTCTGTCAACTTGAGTTATCTTGAATGTCTGCTTTTACATCATAATTCATTACATTATTATTTTTTTTTCAGGTTAAAGTCACTGAAACATCTTACGTCCATTTCAGAAATACCTGGGAGGTATGCATAGGAATATGAAGGTAAAAATATTGACCCTGGACTAGATGTAGGAGAAAATAATAACTATTCCCTGTATTTAATTTCCATCAATGGCCCTAAAACCTGGAGCTAAAATTCTTAAAAAAGAGAATTAAGGAAATTTCAAGGTAGCTATAAAGATGGCTATTTTCATAGCTCCAAATAACTATTCTGTCATAAAAGATGTAAAGATTTTTTAGTATAAGTAAAATGATCCAGCAATCATTTCCTCTGGAATTTTTTCCTTCTTCTCCTTCTCCTTCTCCTTCTCCTTCCCCTTCTCCTTCTTCTTCTTTTAATAGAGTCTCTATAGCATTGAAAGGGAGACTGGGGATGTGGGATTCAGAGATGTTTGGTGATGATGGTAACTTTTAGACAAATAAGATAGCAGGAAGCAGGCTGATTGCAATATGAAAACACTAAAGCAAGGTCCTCAAGAGGTCAGACATCAAACGCCATGAGAACCACAGATAGTACTTACTCAGCCATTCAACAGAGCTTATTAAAAAGTGATTACAGAGTCACACAAGGATGTTCTTTGATTTAATAGGACCTTATTAATTTTCTAAGCCACTATCTTCCTAAGTATTATAAAGGCCTACTTGAGTGGGAGAGAATGTTTATTCTTACCACAAATATCTACTGAGAAAACACCTACTCTGTTTTGGCTGTCTGCAATTTAAATTGTAAGACAATTCAGTACCATCTTATTCTCATACACAGTTACACAGATGTTGCAATAAATGAGCAACATTGACTCATACTGTGTCTAATGGCCAAGAGTGATGGAAGTGAAGACAATTGATATTCCCTAATGATGAATTATAAAGTAGGCTGTTTAAAATTTCAAGACTTTTCTGATCAGCAAAGCAGGCCAGCAGCCAATTTATGATTCTCACATTTTGAATCAGAGCTGTAGAGGAATCCAATACAAGAAATGTATCTAGATTTTCACTTTCTTCCCCTTCTCTATCATTTTCTTCATTTTGTATAATTACCTTCCCCCTTCAGTGTATACTTTAACAAATTACCATGAATATTATTTCAATCTTCAGTACTTTCAGATAAAAGAGACTTCTTGTTCAGAGATAGTGTGCTAGTTCATTACCTAAACAGGATTATATTATCTAAATAGGTACTTGATGCTTTTTGTTATTGATAATGATTACCTAAAAATCCTATACATGATGAGCTCTGTAGGAAAGAGTGGATTCTTTCTCTCAAGAATGAAAATTAATTCAGTCATTTTCTCATTATTAAACATTTATTTAGTGGCTGTTATGTGCCAGGCATTGTACTAGATTTTAGGGATACAAGAAAGATAAATACTGAATGATTATCTCCCAGGAAATTACCATCTCAAAGAAGGTGGCAGGCACGTTAATAAAGAAGTCTCTAAGGGTGAGAATGAAACCAAAGGAGAGAAACTTTAGGAGGTCTAAGAGCATTTGGGAGGGAAAAAAATTGGGACAGCATTTTTTCATTAGCTGCTTTCTTCCCACTTTAAAAAAGTTGTCATTTTTATTTTGCAACTTCTTGATTTGTAACTAAAATTTTGGATCTGTTGATAGTGGAATTTAGGAAGAGCTGAAAGGACAAAGGGAGGTAGTGCATCATGCAGGCAGGGGCTTCACATGTGGGGATACACAGAGTGGAATAACTACAGTTTGTGGGCTGCACCTCAGATTTGCAAGTGTAGAGTCTGGGAAGCCTGAAGGAGAGTGATTAACACTAGAAAAACTTAAAACATATAAAGCAGAATGACTATGAGCTCACAATGGGCAGCCATGATAAGACTAGATGTGCCATCTCAGAATCATTGTTTTCCCAATAATAGGCCATCTGAGAAGCCAGCTGACAAGGAGGTAAATGAGTACAGTAAATATGGGAAGAGAACAAAGAGAAGTGACCAGTCTTAAAGTATATTTTATCCAGGCAACAAAGTAGCTTTATATTGTCTCGGCCTCAGAACAGAAAATTCCCTTTTAATGCCAGAATGCTTATAGTCTTCAGATTTATGCTTCTGTGTACACAACATAAGAAGTGACACATTCTCCAATCTCTGACTCATTTTCCTAATTAACACTGGATCCTTATCTCTCAAGAGCTTGTACTCCCAAGAAAGGTGGCAGGTCCATTAATAAAGAAGCCTGCATGGGAAAGAGTGAAGCCAAAGGAATGAGTTCTGATAGAGTTTAGTAGACACAAATAGATAGTACCGTGCTGATATAGTCCCTTATGCTAACATAGTTTTTCCTTCAGACAGGTGGCAGTGCAATTGATTATGCCTATAAGTTCCATCTATTTCTAAAATAGATTAAATTATCACAGCATTCATTATTATGATTAGTCCAAAGCTGGTGCTTAGTCATGCAGATGGAAGCTTTCTCTTAACCTATTTCCTATTTGCTCTTTGGGTGGTCATTTCCACAGGTGGCTCATTACCTTTGGTAGTTATAATTCTTAATTTTAATTTTTAATTTGCTGAATTCCCAAGATTGTCTTACTTGCTCTTTATATGTCTGTATAACAGTCATATGTTTCCTTTTGACACTGCTCTCATTTGAATAACTTATATTTACCCAATGCATGTAGTGTACATTTTTACCATAATCCAACTGGCTTGAATTTCAAATATATTTCATGAGCTTTCCTGCTATTCTTTGGCCTAATTTAAATTGGTATATTAATTGAAAAGAAGACATTTGAATAAGTGTTATTTGTGTCACAAGGAAGATAATGAAGTCTGAAATGCATTAAAGTGGACATAATGTTGATTCCTGCTTCTGCCCATAACACACAGTATAAATGGGCAAATCCCCATAATTCTCAATGCTTCAACATTTTAATTAATAAAATAATCTATAAGCTGTCTTTTAGTAGCAGAAATATATTCTAAATTCAATTACAAACCATATCATTATACTGTGGTGCAAATAATTCTCCCCATCAATCTAGTTGTGAGGTTCTCAATCCCAGTTGCATATCAGAATTACCTGAGGAAATTTTTTAAAAAATGAACCCAATTTCCATATATGGTGTAGAGCAGGGTTTCTTAACAAGGGGTAAATGAGCTTGAATTTAAATTTTAAAAAAATTCTTGTGGGGATATGTTGGTGCATGTGTGATATATTTATTAAATAATACACAGTCTAGTGTGGACTTAGTAAGGGATCAGTGGTTTTCACCTGACTGGCAAAGGCATCCATGGAACAAAAAAGGTTAAGAACCCTTGGTATAAAGGATTGGATTATTGTATCAGTTTGATATTATTTATGAATTCCAAAAAGAAATATAGATTATGTTTGTAAACTGGTCAGTTCCTCTGGTGGGATAACCCTTTGATTGTATTAGATTCAGCTGAGACATCTGATTAAATTATGTTAAGATAAGGGCTCTGATCCAACCACATCATTAGAGTGCAACTCAGCATCCAGTCTTAGCCTCCTTGGGCTGATAAAACAGACTCTCACACAGAAGTACACATACAGAAGCAGATATGCAAGAAGAGAGAGTGCTCCATAGATACAGCAGAGGCCCCAGGAAGAAAGATGAGCCTGGTGGTCTACAGCTGAGTTTGTGGAGAGAACAGAGCAGCTGAGCCCAGAAAGAAATGAGCTCCGGGAAGAGTGACGAGTCTTATGCCAGTCTACAGATGAGATTGGAAGAAGCTGGGACCATGGAGCCTTAAGAGGAAGGAGCAAGCCTGAACCTTCACAGATGTTGCCCACCATCTTTCTTCAACACGTGGCAACAGACTTTGCATGAGGAAATACTGAAGCAGGCTGGTAAAATAGGGAATCAATAGATACTCTGGAACCTGGCAAGAAGTTCACATGGACTTCCCAAGATGGCTGCTGGAAGACCCTCACAAGAATCCCATCTGGAATGAGATTTCCTCCAGAAGCCAGGAGAAGCCCCGGATATTCCCAGGGACATTATCATTGGGTGCTTCTGGGGGGGATTGATGGGAGGGGTAATCAATCAAAATAGCAAACAGCTGGAATTCCTCCCATGCCATTAGCAAAGGGACAGAATAATTAATGGTTTAAAAAGCAAGTGCAAAGGCTGAACTCTCATTTTATTTTCTTTTTAGATTTTTAGGAGGTAATGGGGGTTGAACCCAGAACCTCATTCATACATGGGAAGCAGGCACTCAACCACTGAGCTACACCCACTCCCCGTAAAGGCTGAACTCTCTTGCTCTCTTTCTTGCCTTCTGTGCCCTGCTCGTGCCATGCCTCCGCCCCCTACATGGATCAACAAGCAAGTAAAACCTGGGCATTTATAATCTATAATGGGAAACTCTAGTCTGTAAATTGGTCCTCTTTATCACTCTTCAACCCCTTCCTCTCTATCTGAGACCCAGGATCTGTCATTTCCTCCCATTTCTCTTCCCTCCCTACCTTAATAATTTACTGGCCTAATCGATGTGACGTGCTCTTGAAATTCATTTCTGCAGCATAGTCAAGAACCTAGACAAAATCTAGTAACCATACCTCTTATGGTACCTTGAGTTGTACTCTTTAGGGCCTGGTAACTGTAAGCCTCCACCCCAAATATATATCCTTTATAAAAGCCCACAGAGTTCTGGTACTTTACATCAGCACCCCTTTGGCTGCCTAATACAATTATGTACCCCACAAAAAATATGTTCAAGTCTTAATCATTTTCCTGTGGGTGTGAACTCATTTGTAAATAGTATCCTTGAATATGTTAATGTGAGTCTGTATATGGACTCATTTGTGAATAGGATCTTCTAGAAGAGGCTAAATTGAATCAGAATGGGCCTTAATCAATATCACAGGAGTCCTTATAAGCAAAGGAAATTGGACATGGAGGTACAAGCCAGAGGTCTGAAGAAGCCAGAGAATGAAGCAGTTGGTCATTTGATGGTGGCAGAGATGCAAGCTAAGGAACTCCAACAAAGATTGAAGCAAGCCAGCACTGTAATGCTCAGGAGAAAACATAACCTGTCAAGACCTTGGTTTTGGACTTCAAGTCTTCAAAACCATGACACAATAAATTCGCATTGTTTAAGCCAACTCATTATATGTTGTGATTTTCATAGCAGCCCAGAAAACTAAGACACATGTATATTCTAATTCTCTACTGTTAGGGCCATTCATTTGTAAGAATATTAATGAATATTATTCTGATTGTTTTTTTAGACATGAAAAGTGAGGAAGATGAGAATGTTGAAAATATTAAGGTTCAGAATACACCCTTTTGAGTAAATAAATTGGACAGAATTTGTTCTCATTTAGCATATGATTCCTTTTTTACTATTGTATTAATGAACCATGTTTCTAAGAAAAGTAAGTCAGTTGAAAAAGTAAATCAGGATCTTATTTCAGATTAGTCTTAAAATTGGATAAATCAGCTGGGAGAAAACCATATGATGTAGGAATGTTGAGGGAAATAGATCAATGGCAGCAGTTCTCACTTCTGGTAAGAAACTAGAGAAAATACTCTCCATGGAGCTTGGTACCAAGCAGGACTGCTGAGGTGAATTATTTGCTTGAAGGATACCAGATTCAACTCTGTTCCATTCTTTCTGAAAATGTTGCTGGAATTGGGGTCCCACAGTAGAGTGAGAGTGTCCCACTTTGGGATCTAGAAGGGTACTGCAATTTCCTTTTGTTGCCAGCATCAACCCTCATAAATAGGCTTTTCTTCAAAGTACCTGATATTGACAGCTTCAATGCTTTGGGCAAAACTGGGTGGATTAAAGACTTCACTATCTATTTAGAAGTCATTCAGATCAATAATAATGCCTTGGAATGCCCTATGACAGAGTAAAGTAAGCATTAATTCTATGCAGAGATGATCAAAGAAAACCCAAGGGGTTTGGGCCAGGTGAACGTGTAAGGAAGAACAAAGCTAACC
>PVKH010036610.1:0-11564 GCA_004027955.1 Chaetophractus vellerosus | reverse complement strand
TCACTTACCTGCCTCCGCCTTCTGCTGCTTCTCAATCTTCTCTAGGCGCCCTAGCAAGGAGTCAATTTTAGTTTTGATCTGGGTTAATTCTTTCTTGATTGTTTGTAACTCATCTGATTTCACTGGAAGGAGGAAAAGGGGAGAGAAAGCAAAAGAACATCAAATGCACTGACTCACATAGGGCAAAACTCATAGACTCCCCATGTTTTCTCAAGACTGTGTCAAGTCACACAGGATTCTTTTTAGTTTTATCAGCTCATTTCTTCCAATGCTCCTGGAACACTAGATGACTTAGTCATTATAAGCAGTGAATCTCAGAGATATGAAATCTTTTTGACTGAAGGTTATGTAAAAGGGTAAAGAACTAGAAATGTTTTATAAAAATCACTAAATTCCATTTTGGCAAATAGTAGAATACGTCTGCAATGTAGGATGGACTTAGACTGAGAAATGATTAAATGATGATAGGTATGCTAATATTACTTTGAGGTACTTTTTATAATATAGATTTCAACAGTCAATGGTTGAAATCCAGTTCCTTGGTGATTGATTGAAACTTCAGGATATGACGTTTATCATCTTAAAAAATACCTTAGATGCTAAAGGGCTCTTTTCCACTTACCCTACTCTTGTTATGTCACCTACTCTTGTTAAGAAATGAGGCAAGAAGTTTTGCTTGCCTCTCTATAAGCCCTGGGCCCTGTAGGACAGGAAATTCACTGAAGTTCCCACTGACATTTTCTCCAACCATGGTTCCCATCCCAGGTTTTTTTGTGTTTAATCTGGTTTCTAAGGAAAAAAATGAGACTAATGTCAGGATTGACAACTTTTCATTTTCACATTTCTTCAAGTTTATAGTGATCTCAGCTTGAATATTCCCCTTGAAATTTCTGAAGAAACTAGATTGTTTAACTTGATTCCTTAGCTTTCAGGAAATTTTTAAAAAACAAAACAAAAACAAAAAAGCAAAAAATAAAAAATCCCCCCAAAAAACAAAATGCCATCTCTGCTTAAAATAGACCCACTTGTCAATTAAGATACAGGGTATAATATATGTGATATTTTTTTAACATATACATCAGATACAAAAGTAAGAATATATATTTTCCAATACAAAAATAAGAAAACATTTCTAATCATAAAATCATATTTTTTCTCAAAAATTAGAGTTTTATTTATGATGCAAAGTAGATTGCAAAATAAAAACTTAAGAATCAGGGGCCTTGTGGAGTGTTCCTCTTATGAAGTACCAAACTGAAAGTAGAACACAGTTTTAAAATAGAGAGTTACTCCTTAAGTCAATTACTTCAAAGATGCCAAAGTATCATTGTTGAATCACAACCTAATTCGAAAAACATCATCTGTCACAACTGCAGATTGATTCGGCTTTGAAGAATGCTTCTTACTCCCTTTGATGGAAGCATGTCATGTCATTTTACTTAAAGCTATCAAATTTAATTGAAAATATTTTATCTTATTACACTAAATTTCATTGCAGGAGAAATGGGACTATGGATGAAAACTAATAGAATTTATTTCTTAGCAATAGAGCCAATATTCAGGACAGGATTTCAATCAATTTTTATTTGTTTACCTTTTTAAAACAACCCAAACCAATAAGCCAAAAATATCTCACTTCACAGAAACTACATTGCAAAACAACTAGAAATCTGGATTCACAAGTAGCAACTTATATGTGTCCAGGGAGTGAAGGTTTCCTTTGAGTCCAGGCCGTAATCTAGCACTGTAGGAATGCCTTTTAAGATCAGAGCCAGATCATTATAAAATGTGAAGCTAATTAATTCATACCATTTAAGCTTAGATAGAATAAGTATGATTTGAGAGAGGCTTTGTTAGCTTTTTCCTGGTCCCTAACAGGAATGTTGAAATGAGTCTCTAGTCCTGTGCAGGTTGCCCAGCTCCTCTCTTGGACTGAAGGAAGCAAATGCTCATCAAAGCTCCTGCAAATCAGGGCTTACAAAATAGTCCTGCCTGCTCCTCAGAGGTCCTGAACATGCCAGTGAACACGGTGGGTGACAGGATCCTGAACCTGCCTGCCCCACTGACTCTCTTTTTCCTATTGCACTTCAATGACTCAGTGTCATCCTAGGGAGAAGCCTTGCCCCTTACTTGGTTTTGTTGTCCCTAGTTCTGTTTTTACCTTTCTTCATTTGGAGTTACAATCCAGAGACTGGTTTTGGCTCTCATGCCTAGTTTCCAGATGGAATTCCTGGATGATCCACCTCTTTGATGTGCTCTAATTCTTTTCTGCGTTCATTTTCTTATTCATTTATTTATTTTTGCTCCTCTTAACTACTTCTCTATTGCACCGTGGCTTATATTAAGCCCCTATATGTTTTAATTTGCTGTACCATAATTGATGTATATATTACAACTAAAGATTTCTAAACTTAGAATATTTTTCCTCTTTGTAACTTCTTTGATTTCTGATATTCTTCCCCCAAATAAGTTATTAGAAAATTAAGGAGCACTGTAAGTTCAAAGCATGACTATGCATTTTCATTGTACTCTTTTCATTGGACTCTTAATTTGCCTTTCCGTCTTCAGTTTGTTCTGTCTCTTACATATTGTCCTCTGAGTAGTATTTCTAAAGCATAAACCTTTCCTACTGAAAATACTTTCAAAATGTCCTGGTTTTCTATAGGAAAAATAACCCCAGAAACATACACATGCACAAACCAAACTCTTTAGGTCTACCACAAAGTAGGTTTACAGAGTGTGATGGTTAGGCTAATGTGTCAAGTCGGCCAGGTAATTGTGTCCAGGTATTAGGTCCAGCAAGCACTGGGCTAATTGTAAAACAAGAGCATTTACGGACTTCGATCACCAGTGAGTTTATTGCATGGATGGCTGATTACATCTGCATCAATCAGGGAAATTGGATCAAGAATGGATGAGGCTTTTAACCAATCAGTTGACTGCCTTATAAGGGGAAATGATTTCAACATTCAGAAAGAATTTCCCAGCTCGTCGTTTGACAGCCAACTTCTCCCAGAAACTCATCAAGGACCCTTCATCAGTCTTTCATGGGAGCCCCTGGCTAGCAGCCTGCCTGCGGAACCTGGACTTGTGCATCCCCACGGTCACGTGAGAGACTCCTATAAAATCTTATATTATTGACAGTCATCTCCTGTTGATTCTGTTTCCCGAGAGAACCCTGACTAATACACAGAGGTATATTCTACTTTTTCTCATGGTGATCAAGTAGTGTTTGGAATCACATAGAAATAGTTCACATCTGTGTCCCTTGGGAAAGTTGATTCTAATATTAAGCTTCAATTTCATCATCTCTGTAAGTCTCATCATCTACCTTAGAGGATTGTTATGAGAATTTAATAAGATAATAACCATAAAGGAATCAGTGCTGCCCACCTGGCATGTAATCAGGCTTAACAAATGGTAGACGCACTAGCTATGATTATTTCTATTATTATTTACATGTAACTTCCAGGAAAGACTCTGTCCTCCAAATATGTCTAGTAAAACCCTACCCACCTAGTTAAGTCTTTCCTTTTCCATGAATTCTTCCTTGATTAACTCACTGGAGGGGATCTCGCTCACTTGTAACCATTTTAATGATATGTCACATTTTACTGGTAGATGGATACTGCTTGTTGACTCTTCCTCTGTATGGCTTAACTTTTATTATTAAATTGTAAGTTTCTTGAGAGTAAAGACATTCATAGGTATTCAAGAATATCAGGGATTATGCTTTTGCATATTTTCTGTGTTTTGATAAGCTTCCTCTCCTCTTATTTAAAAATATAACTAACAGGCTTTAAAAGGAGATGCTAAATCATATTAAACATCACTAGTACCTAATTAAAACTTTCTGTTTCTCACCATAACCTAGATCCCTGAAAAGTTATTCAGATTCCTGATTGATAAATCTTTCTTATATCTGATGATAAAACATCCATAAAAGAGGAATTTTGGACAACTGTCTGAAGCTGAAGTAATGGACACATATTACTGGATTTACCCAATAATAGGTCCTCTAGAATCTAGAAAGAAGGTAGTCTATCCTTTATTTTCCTCATTCATGAAAAATCCTAGTCCAGTGTCTTGAACAAAGTAAGCAGTTAACAAATACCAGAAAATTTGAAGGTATGCGTATGCATTATGTATTGTCACCCATTACATAACTGAATTACAAATTTCAAAATAGAGCAACAAATTTTATTAAAAGCTCTGTTTCCAGAGTGTATGTATGTGGCAGGTACTCTCTCCAGCAGTTGATTGCCTTTTGTGGAGGCAGATAAGAAAACAGAGGGAGCAAAAAAGATTAGCATGGAAATAATGCCTTTTCTTTATCAGAAGCAATTGAAAGAATAAGAAAGGAGCCTTTGGCAAACATTCTTTTGCATTTTTTCCCATTTCCACCCAATCCTCCAAAATGCACAATCTTCATCTTTAAAGTTACAGTGTATAGAATACAATGCCTTTGTTTTTATAGAGAGTATTAGAGAATGTTGAGTTAGGAGTATTTCTTTTTCTCTAAGAATAATATTGAATAGTTTAAATCAACTTTCTGTTCTACAATTCTTATGGTAAAAAGTCCTCTAATGTAGAAAAGCCTGAGGTTGGGGGAAAATTAGATCTAATTACTAGGCCAGAGTAAGTACTGACTTTTACTCTCAGTGATAAGGGCATATATTGGGTTGACAAAGCTTCCCCAAAATTCACGTCCCCTGGGAACCTCAGAATGTGAACTTATTTGGAAATAGAACCTTTGCCGATGACAGACTGACAGAGGAGGACTGGAAAGAGACAAGCCCTGTGCCTGGTTGCCCACAGCTGTGCTCCGGGACACGGTAGTTTCTGGAGGGGAAGGCAGGGACCTTGGCAGAGATCAGCTGCCATCCTTACCATGTGGCAGGACCTCAGGATCACCAGTAGCTGACTTTGGTGAGAAAGCATCTCTGATGCAGAACTGTAAGCTTTTACACTAAATAAAATCCCCATTATAAAAGCCAATCCATTTCTTGTACTTTGCTTCTGCAGCCCTGTGGAAAACTAAGATAATCAGTAACACTATCTTCAAAGGAAAAAAAAAAAAGAAACTTCCTTTTTTCTAGGTAAGTTCTACGATAAAAAACTACAAAAATCATAGAAAAAAGCAAAGTCACTGTCATAATAAAATATCTTTTGTCATCCAGTTGAGTATGATAACTTATCTATAGGTGATTATTTGGGTTTCTTCAAGAACAGTAAACATGATAAATAGGGAAAAAAATGAACAAATTACCTGGGATAAATTGCTTCAGTTTCTTTCTTTTTTTTCTTTTGAGACAAGAATAACACTAGAGAAACTAGGAGTCATGTTTGCATCATGCAGATAATCTTAAATATTTTTCCTAAACTATCACTACAGTATTTGGGTAAAAAAATCTTATTAAATAATTTTAGAACTGCGCTCTCTAAGAAGTTCATTGATTTTGGTGATAAATGTTATTACATTTTGATGCAATCAACAAAATTATGTTTGCTCCTTTCGCTGTGACATGAGATATAATCTGAAAAGGAAATTAGTTACACAGGATGATACCATCTGTCCATTAAAAATAAATGCTTGCATCTATGGTAAATGTGGTGAAAAATACTTCAATTTATTTTAATCCCTTTGGGTCAAGTCTATTCAGGGACAAATAAAGAAACTTCAACTAACTGTCTAGAGTTCTCAACAGAGGATGATTAAGTGCCCCACCCCCAGGTGACATTTTGCAACATTTAGCTATAGTTTTGATTGTCACACCTTGGGTGGGGGATGCTACTGGCCTCCATGGGTTGAGGTTAGGAATGCTGCTAAACATCCCATAATGCTCAGGATAGTCCCCACATACCACAACACATGTCAATAGTGCCAAGGCTGTGACACTCTGGTCTAGATAATTATCTGGTCTACCTCTCAACACCATGCTTCCTATGAACTTTCTAAAAAAATTTTTAAATGTTAGTAATCATTTGAATTTTAACAATAATTAATATTAGTTATTCTTTTTATTTTTCCCAGTCTTTGATAAACTGCTACTTAATATCAAAAATAAAGGAGAAAATACATACAATTTGCCCAGAACTTAACAATTTATCTCTTTGACATAAACTAATTCAACAATAAGGAACTTGCAATTTATAATATTTGTAGGATATTCCCAAAGTCACACAATCTGCGATACTGATATAAGAACTTTATTGAACTTTTTGCTATTTGCCTTTTTCCCCATCTATATTAATCTGGTTATATTAATGAGCCACATTAAAGCCCGTGAAAAAGTCAAGCAGAGATGTTCATAAATGTATTTATTTACTGTAAATACATTGTAGTTGTTTTAGTTGGGCTAGCCTCTCCATAAATATTAAGTTGCAATTTTAGCAAGACTTCATTTCTTTCTTTATACAAAGTGGTACTCAGTTTTGAGACAGTGAAACCATATGTAGCTGAGAAATGCAGTATATTTAATGGGAATGAATTAAATGGGCCTGAATTTCATTCTCCACAATTAATTACTTAACCTCAGAGTATCTACAAATATGGATCTTAAAATAAAAAGATCTCCATACTCTGTTTTGGTCTTCTACACATTTAATCCTCATCATAGAAATTTTCTAATATATCATTTTGATTAGGTACCATTTTGCTCAGTGTTTTTTCACTTGCCCCTGGATGAAATCCAAACCCTTCAATATTCTCCCCAGTTTCTCATTATCTTGTCATCTAACTTTATTTTTTGTTATGTTTAATTATAATGCCCTCAGTTTCTCAACTGGCATTCCTAGCACTAAATCTTTGCTTAAGTAATAATAATAATAATAATAATAATTATTATTATTATTATTATCATTTACTATCTATTGAGATCTTCTTAATACCAGACATAATACCAGTCAATGATAATAATAATTGTCATTATTGTTTATTACCTGTTGAGTCCTTTATAACATTAAGGGAATGTATTAGCTCATTCAGTCCACACAACAACTTTATGGAGAAGAAGGTAATATTATGATTTCCATTTTATAAGGAGAAAATGAAGGCACAAAAAAACAAAGAATCTTGCTGTAAAATACATAGCTAGTAAATGGCAGAGCCAAGAACCGCCTAAGCACTTTATATGGATAAGAAATTTAATTCTTATAACAACCTACTGGATATACATTATTATCATTTCCATTTTCCAGATGAGAAAATAAAGGCACACAGGGTTAGAGGATTCCCCCGAGGCCACAGCAATAGTTTGTAGAGCAGGGAGGATTCCACCCAGGCAATCTGACACAGCCTCACTCTTCCCCACTAAAGTATACTGCCTTCCCAGGGGAGTAGGAGCTTCTCTGCCTCTAACCTCTTTACGTACCCTCCTACCCTTTTAAACTCAATCAAAACAGTCTATCAAGTCTTCTATAGCCCCTCAGGCCAACAGTAATTCTTTTCTTAAAGCCTCCACAGCATAATGTATACTTTGCCCAAGATAATGGTGGGTAGGGACATTTAATGATTCTTTGCTGGAAAGGGATAGTAACATTGTTTCACTGGTCTCACTTTATCTCCATATTTACATCAAGTTCTTTTTGGGGGAAAAAAAACCACAACAACATTTTCCAATAACTAGTCCTTAAATTTAATATAAAAATCTTTAATTTCCTGTTAGGTGCTTCAGGTCTCGTATATCATTCTGTCACTGAAAACCCACTGACAGGTCCCAAAGACATGAAAACTTTCTGGGATTTTCCTTGTTTAACTTTCAAATTCAAATAAACTATTTAACATAATTGATATAATAGAATGTTTTCCCATATAGCACTGATTTTTCCAATAAGAAACTACAGCTAAAGCTCAAAGGTATACATATCTTCTCTTCAGTAACGTGTTTATCTGCACCATCCCATCTTCTTTATCTTATGACTCCATGATGTGGAACAGAACAAGTTCATTATTGCTTCATTCAATTTGATTTGAAAGGAGATAGAACTACCTGGCAGTAATCTATTTTTAAGAAGCAGTCCATTAAAAAAACTATTAGTGTTCATCTTCAGCAAATTTTCATGTTAATATATTTTTTCTTTACATGGTTTTTCTGTTCAGGAGAATTTAGACATATTAAAAATTCTTAAGTAAGAAATGACAAATTACCCAAGCTATGACATTAATTTCCTCCTCTGAACATGCCAAATCATTAAATACTGGGAAATGGTTATTAATAAAAAAGCAAGATAGATACCTCAGTAAATATTCACTCAAATTAAGCCAATATTAGCAAAATATATTTTACACTTCACTCAAAATTTTTATTGTTGATATGAATTTGAAAACTATTAGTATTCCACAAAACCAGACTAATCATAAAAGTAATCAAATAATGAATATATATATATAAATACATATATAATACATAACATATATTACATAATATGCACATACATATAAATATATCAAAATATACACACATAAGCATAAACACACATATGTAAATAATATAATCTGCCAATAAGCTCTTTGAGAGAATGTGTAATCATGATTCTAGTTATGCTTGCCAGTGAATTTTATATAAATCTTTTTTTAGATTTATGTTTCACTGAAATAACACTAATCTGCAGTTAATTGTTTCAACTGTGCTCTAAAGATATACAACTATATGAAACATGCATAGAAATGATCAATCTGTTGCTTTTCTATGATAAAGATCTTATTAAAATTAACACAATTTAAGAATTAATATATCCACAAAAGGCTTCAAATAATTATTTTACTAGATGATCTTCACAAGATATTTTTCTCCCTTAACTTGTTTAATCTTTCTACCTATTATTTATCTACATCAGTCCAGAGTAACAAAGGTACTTTTGATGCAAGCTCCAAAGAATAATTGTTGTTTAAAAATAAAATATATTACATTTCTTTCAAAACAAAGCATCTCTGTTTTATGTTCAGTAGTCCAATTATCTCTGGACTTTCACATTCACCACTGGGCTAACTTTAATTTAATTCTTATATTACATGTAGTTCAGTGACAAACTGTAGTGCTAGTTTGGATTATTTCTCCAAGTAGCTGACTTTGGCAATTTGCCTTTCTATAAACATCATTTCATTATCACTTCTTTTTACTTTAGTACACTTGTTTATTCTAATTTAAGAAAGAAAATAATTAAAAATTTCAATAACTTGGAGATATTTGAGGAATAGAAACATGAGTACACTCTGTATTGGGGTGACCCAACTTTAAAAAAATAAATTAAATTAAATTATAAAATAAAATAAATTATAACTGACATGGAAACTGGAAAAGCATCCACCTATAGCTAAGACCCCATTATCTCTGAGTTTACATTTTTTTTGTACATGTGGGGTGGGGGAATTACTGAGACCACAGCTGCTTGGAAAGAACTTGCCTCCACTAGAACCCAGGGCAAAAATATTAGTTATTCCTGGATTGTTGCTGGGAGAGGAAGCCAGTAAATTCCCTTAGAGTAGAGAGAGGATGTGTAACTGGCACTGTGAAGTATATAATTCTTGAAGAGTCTGGTGGTTCCACTGATTCCACAGGCATTACCAGAGGGAAGATGCATGGTTGAGTAGATAGCATATCCCAATTTGTACCTGAGAACAAGGAGCGCTTCTCATGCCAAAAGAGGTCCAAGATGGCTACCACCTGATTTTAAAGGAAATCCCACTGGCTCTTAACCCCTCACTGCCTGAGAAACAACAACAGCTTGATGTGCACAGATGTTGAGGGGTTCTACACTTAAGGAACACAAGTTTTTGTAGAAGGGAGATGAAGGCAAACAACTAGAGCAAATGGTTACTGTGGAAGCAAAACCAATCAATGTTAGAAAATTTTAATAAAAATGCCACAACAGGCCAGGTCTCGGCGCGTCGCCGCGGCGGGGGGGAGGGGGAGATGTGTAATAGAATAAATTAAAAAAATAAAATAAAATAAAAGAAAAAGGAAAAAAGGGAAAGGAAAAGAAAAAAAAAATGCCACAACAGTCCTTAAACAGAAGGAAAAAAACCCAAGAGTTTCTAGAATTAAATATTTAATTTCTGATTTAAAAAACACTTTAATAGTGAAATTGCTAAAAACCAAATTAGTGTTTAGGATGTTAAATGGAGGGAGATCTTAACAACAAAGAATAAAAACAGAAAAATATGCGAATATCTTCGCTGTCCTGATTTTGTGATAATCAGGATAGGCTAAACATTCGCTATATTAGAAACCATGCATGTGTCCCCAGACCTAGTTTTTCTCCCTAGGTCTGGTTTTTAGAATGCTGGTGATAAACCAAGTCTGATTTATTATATGACCATCCTGTATGGGAAATGACTGTAACTCTAGGTATCTTTGGTCAACCTTAAAAGAGATATAGCAGGGGGATGGATGTAGCTCAAATGGTTGGGTGTCCATCTCCCATATGGAGGGACCTGGGCTCGATCTCTGGGACCTCCTGGTAAAAATTAAAAAAATATAAAAGCATGTGGGCTGCCAGGTACCATGCGCAGGTGCGTCGTAAAACCCCAAAAGTGGGTGAGCCCCCCAGGCCCCACACATGGGTGCGCCATCAGGCCCCATGAGTGGGTGAACTACCAGTCCTTGTGAGCAGGATCGCTGTCAGGCCCCCTGTGTGGGTGAGCCACCAGGCCCCATGAGCCACTCAGCTG
Source organism: Chaetophractus vellerosus (assembly GCA_004027955.1). NCBI lineage: Eukaryota > Metazoa > Chordata > Mammalia > Cingulata > Chlamyphoridae > Chaetophractus > Chaetophractus vellerosus. Next base: position 892 of record PVKH010036610.1, on the reverse strand, counting down.
ATGATGTAACAGGAGAGTGACACAAGGGAAAGCCAAGATGAGACACACTGAAAACCAGGAACTAAGGTGGCGCAGGTGGTAGGATGCCTCTCTCCTGCTCTGAAGGTTCTGAGGAGTGAATCCCAGTGAAGACAGGAAGAGAAGGATGAGAAGAGAGGGCAGGAAATGGACACAGAGAGTTGCCCAGCGAATGGACACAAGGACAGCAAAAATGGGGTGGGTAAAAATGGATAAAAGTAAATAAATAAATAAATCCTTAATTAAAAAAAAATATAGGGGAGTAAGATACGGACTATAGTTAGTAGTAATACTTTGACGATGCTCTTTCCTAATTTGTTAACAAATGTTCTACAACAATGCAAAGTATTTGTGGTGAGGTGATGTATGGGAGCCCTGTATGCTGTTATGCATGTTTGTTTTGTAAGTTCACAATGTTTATTAAACACTTATTGTTTATATAAAAAAAAAACAAAAATAATTGATATGGTTATAGAGAAGGAGAACAGAAATTGGAGCCCTAGTATAATAGGTATGTGTCAAAAGGAAAAATAATGAAAGAGCTGGAAAAAAATTTTGATTGATGATACTTAAAAAGACTAGAGTCTTCATTTTCAAAAGTCTCATAAAGTCCAAAGGAGAGTTAATAAAAAGACATATTTCTAGATATGTCTTGCTGAGATTTCTGAGCTTCTGAGGATAAAAATAAAATCTTATAAGTTTCTGAGAGAAAGAAAATACTCACAAAGAAAAAACAAGATATGGACATCAGAACATATCTGGAACACTAGAATTGAGAAGATGTTGGAATAACATACTTAGAATATCAGAAGAAAACGAACTATAGTAAAATTATTCAACCAAGTCAAATATGCAAATGTGAGGGACAAAGAAA
>PVKH010036609.1:0-11576 GCA_004027955.1 Chaetophractus vellerosus | reverse complement strand
AGAGCCGCCGTGGGCAGGGCAAAAAGCTGCCACGGACAGGGCAAAAGCCGCCACGGGCAGGGCAGGTCGCCCGCGAATGGAGCGCAGCCAGCCACCCGCGAACTGAAGCAAGAGCCGGCCGTGAATAGAAGCAGAAGCCACCCACAAGCGGGGAAAGCCGCGCCTGCGCAGTGACCAAGTCTCGGCGCGTCGCCGCAACGGGGGGGAAGGGGAGATATGTAATAAAATAAATAAATCTTTAAAAATATATATATATATATAGCATCCCACTGCCTTCTCACCTCCATGGTTTCTGATACGGGATTGGCACTTAGTTTTTTGGGAAGTGATATGTTGTTTTTCTCTTGCTTCTTTCAGAATCCTTTTTTATCTCTGGTATTTGACATTTTGAATAGTGTAGGTCTTGGAGTAGGTCTATTTGGATTTATTCTGTGTGGAGTGTGTTGTCCTTGCATATTGATATTCAAGGCTTTCATAAGGGTTAGTAAGTTTCCAGTCATTATTTTCTCAGATATTTTTTCTGCCCCCTTTCCATTCTCTTCTCCTTCTGGGACACCCATAACACACATGTTTGAGCATTCTGTGATGTCATTCAACTCCCAGGGACCCTGTTCAATTTTAATTTTTAAACAATTTATTGAAGTATATCATTCATACATGAACTACATAAACTCTGTGTTCAGTAAACATCATGAACTTACAAAACAAACATGCACAACATCATGTGTGTTTCTTATGAATCAGGACATTCTCTTCCATAACCACAGCACAATGATTACAATTAGGAAACTTAACATTGGTCAAATACTACTACCAAATCCACAGTTCCCTGTACACTTAAAATTTTTTAAATAATTTCAGGTATTGGGAAGATAGAAATAAAATGTAAATGAAATTCAAGGGTAAAGACATTAAAATTTAAGGCAACTATCTACTTATAAGTACATGTAAAGTATAATTATTGCAGTTCCTGGAATAATCGGGAGGAGTCTTTGGTAGAAGAGAAGGTAAATTTTCTTCTATGCTGACGGAATTCAAATTTGTATCAGCTCTGTGATGGTCAGGCTAATGTGTCAACTCAGCCAGGCAATTGTGCCCAGTTATTTCGTCAAGCACTGTGCTAATTGTAATTCAAGGACATTTATGGACTTTAGCATCAGTGAGTTTACTGTGTGGATGGCTGATTACATCTACAGTCAACCAAGGAGATTGCCATCAGCAATGAGTGACACTTTATCCAATCAGTTGAATGCCTTAAAAGGGGAAGTGATTTCAGCATTCAGAGAGAACCTCCCAGCTCAGCTTTGGATAGCAAACATCTCCTGGGAACTCAAGGACCTTCATTGGAGCCCCTGGTTTGCCGCCAGCCTGAGGAATTTGGACTTGTGCATCCCCATGGTCACGTGATAGAATTTTATAAAATCCTTTACTATTTACAGATATCTCCTGTTGATTCTGTTTCCCTCCAGAACCCTGACGAATACAAGCTCTGAGAAAAATGGATTCATTACTGAAATTATATATTCTTTCCATCTTGTCTGTAATCCAGGTTCTTAAAGTTTAAAAGCTTGAAAGCTACAAGGGTTTTATCAAGACCCCTCAGTTTCCTTTAAAAACATGCAGTTTTTTTCTTATTACAATCCACTATCTAATTGTTTGTAAAAGTATAGAAAATAGGGAAAATTTATCAAATCAAATAAAAATCCTACCTCTTAGCCATAACCAATCAGGTTCATATTTTTACGGTATTTTTAGAATATACAAATATACTATATGTGTGTATGTGTACATGTATATAATAAAAGCAAGATTGCTGTATATTGCATATTGTTTAAACTCTGCTTTTTCCCAGTTAAATACACTGCAACCATATATCTATGTCAATAATCTTTCTTCCACAATATTCTTTTTTTTTTAAGACTTTATTTCCCTCTCCCTCCCCCCCACCAGGATGGCTCCCTTGTCTGTTTGCTTGTTGTTTTTGCTCATTGTTTGTGCTCTTTGTCTGGTTTTTTCTTTAGGAAGCACCAGGAACCAAACCCAGGACCCCCCATGTGGGAGGCGGGGGCTCAACTGCTTAGCCACATCCATTTCCTTACAATATTCTTTTTTAACAATATTTTAAATCGTTGCATAGTATTTAAATTGATGCAATTTATTTAACCAATTCCATAATGTTAGATGTCTAAATTTCCCCAAACTTTCTGTATTATAAAGCGTGCTATGATTAAAAAAACAGACAGACAAAAAAACCTGTGTTACCTAAATGTGATTTCAAATGTATTTTTCCACATGACAGTTTTTTCCCCCCATTAATTCTTCAAATTATGGTAAAAATGCAAATATACCCAAAGGTAGAGAGAATGGTGTAAAAAAACCCAAGAACCAAATTCAGCTTTGACAGTTGTTAATATGCTGCTGTTCTTGTTTTGTTTTTTTTCCCATTTTTTTCTAAAATATTTTATGCCAAGTGTTTAATAATATAATTCTCATATAAATACTTGTGTGTACTTCTACCTTATTAAGCTTTAACTTTTAACAAAATCACAACACCATTATCATATTTCAAAATTAATAGCAATTCCTTAATACCCAATGTGGTGGTTTGGAACTGTACATACCCCAGAAAGTCATGTGCTTAAAGCTAATCCATTCCTGTAAGTATGAACCCATTGTAAGTAGGATCTTTTAATGAGGCTGCTTCAGTTAAGGTGTGACTCACCTCATTCAGGATGGCTCTCAATCCTATACCTGGAGTCCTTCATAAACAGAATGAATAGAGAGAGAGAGAGAAAGTCATGGAAGCAAGAAGCTGAAATCAATGAAACCTGGAAGAGAAGGGAGAGACCAATGGGTGCCACCATGTGCCTTGCCACGTGGCAGAAGAGCCAAAGATCACTGGCTGCCGGCCTTTGGGAAGAAAGCATTATCCTGATGATGCCTTGATCTGGACATTTTCTTGGCCTCAAAACTATAAGTGAACACATTCCCATTGCTTAAGTCAAACCATTTCATGGTATTACTTGGAACAGCCTAGGAAACAAAAGCACCCAATTTATATTCAACTTTCCCCAATTGACTCAAATATATATATATATATATTTCACAGTTGGTGTTATTCGATTTAGTACCAAACAAACCTGCCCATGGCATTGACTTGCTATGTTTTAAGCCTCAATTCCTGCCTGGATCGATTACTTCTTGAAGAAATACAAAAGGGTGATTTCTAAATCTACCAGCCCTTCTGCATTTTTAAAGCTGAGGTTTTCATATTAAAAGGAGCCTTTCCTGATAGATTACTTGGTTACCCTGAAATACAGTTCATGTAGGAAAGGCACAATAATTACTTGATTCTTTATCTGTTTTCAGAATAATGGGTTGTGTCTTATGAACTTCTGGACGTGATCAATGAGGAATTTTTGTTCGTTTGTTTTGTTAGTATCATTATGAACTCAGGGATTTTGTTATATTTTTTATGTGTTTCAATCCGTTGTGTTATCTTTGATGCTGAAATTGTTTCTTCTTTGGGGGAGAGGAAGCTGTATCTTTTCTCCTTGTCACCAGGGCCACCACAGAACCAAAAACTTAGAAGGAGCCAGAGAGAGAGAGGAGAGAAATTACCACATTAAAGAAAATAACTTTTAAATGTTTTAAACACTAGTATTTTGGAAGTAAAATAAACTTCTATTCTTTGTTTTAAGCTGAAAATATGTATGGAATGTTTAAGTGGCCTTCTCTAGGCTGTCATAAATTTTTTGCCCTATCCGGCTTTTCTCACGCGTCTCCCTTCCTTTCTCCTTATGGGAGTCTCTCACACACTGCTGCAGGGTTTATCTGTGTGACCACTAGCACGTGTCAGAAGTGATGGTGTGTCACTTCTGTGGTTAGGCTTTAAAAAGACCCCGTCTTGGACTCTTGCTTTTTTTCTCTCTCTCTTTGCTCACTCACTCTGGGGAACTCCAGCTTCCATATCCTGTGAATTGCCCCAAGGAGAGGCCAATGTGGTGAGGAACGGAAGCCTTATGCCAGCGGCATGAGCTTGGAAGCGGACTGTCCAGCCCTGTGAACTGACTGCAGTTCTGGCCAACAACTTGATGCAATCTTCTGAGACCCTGAGCCAGAGCCAGAGTTAAGCCACTCCTAGAGTCCTGACTGTCAGACATTGTGAGATAATAAAATTTCTGTTGTTTTAAGGTGCAAAACTTTGGGGTAACTTGTTATGCAGCAATAGATGACTAATACACTCCTTAATGGATGTTTACTAAATCTGAAGTTTCATTTTTTCTTTTATCTCCAATAGGAAAAATTAGTAAATCTCTTTCCAGGAAAACACATTTTAAGGTGTTCTATTCTTATTTGGATAGTTAAAGGGGAATTGGAGTCCTGAACTGAGTAGAAGAGGACAGTTCCGTGCCCTTTTACAAAGCGTCTCACTAGTATATCTAGAAGTAGCAGGCTGCATTGTTAAGTCACTCACTGCTCAAAGGCTGCTGCACATTTGCAAAAGAGGCAAATCTCCATTCTGGACTTTCCAACAAGTTGTTAGAAATTTCTGGTGGGAGAATAAATAGCCTGGGAAATGACTAAAGTTATTAAGGAAATAAATAATAGAAGACTAGTAAATTTGACCCATAAAAGACCCTCTTTATCCACAGGGCTCACTCAGGCAACCTCTGAGAAATCATTTTTGGTCTAATTACCTCCTTTGGGCTCATGGAGGCTGCATCAAATCTCCGAGCACAGAAGATTGTATAATTTTCCATTAAAGATCTCAGTTACTCAAAAGACATTGAAGAGAGAGAGCTGTAAGTCAAGAAATAACTTGATTACTTCCCTAAAGCAAACGGAAATGGTGGGTCTAGAGTGAAACGCTTATTCATTCACAGCCCAGAGAACAGTGAATGGTAGGTGTATTTTTTCTATTCATGTGGGAGTAAACTTAATAAAGAATCTATGTGCCCTCCCGTGGAAAAAAACATTTATTTATACACATGTAGCAACAGAATAGGCACAGGACTGATGCTTTTCTGAAACACTTGTCCTCAATAAGAGACATAAACATATGCAATAAAATCTCACATTCACTGAAATCACAGCCAAGTATTTATGATAATAACAGAGAAAAATAACATGCAGCTTTAAACTAACCTTAATGTAGACTCAAGGGAGGAAAGAGAGATGCATTAATAGTTTCTTTCTTTCTATTTGAGGGTACTGGGGCCAGGGATTGAATCTGGAACCTTGTATGTGGGAAGCCGGCACTCAACCACTGAGCCGTGTCGGTTCCCCCGAGTTGGCTTTTCATTTGTTTGCTTGTTTTGTTTTGTTTTGTTTTGTTTTTGCTTTTAGGAGGCACTTGGAACCAAATCCAGGCCCTCCCATATGGGAAGTGGGTGCTCAACTGCTTGAGCGACATCTGTTCCCCTTAATAGTTTCTTGAAGTCTATATAAAGGCTAGATGAAGTCTAATAGTAAATCAGACTCAGCACATTAATATCGCTGGCTATTCAAGATACCTCTTATGTTTGTATGTATGTGTCTAGTGTATATATATTTGTATATATTTTTGCCCAACGCCTTTGTATTTTAATTGATATAAATGCAAGTGTTATACAGCACATCGTTTCTTACTTTTGCCACTCAGCTCTGTTTTCCATATCCACCCATGTGGCTGCATATACAGCTACTCTGCAGTTGCATATTTTTCCATAGTGTTCACCCCCCAGGCGTGGGCACTAGCTTGTCTCCATAAATAATGCTGCAATGAACATCCTCAACACATCTTCTTATGACCTGCATGAGAATATCTTTGGATATTCTTGGGATATGTATGTATGTGTCTAGATAGATAGATGATGATAGATAGATAGATAGATAGATAGATAGATAGATTGATAACCTCCAAGACCAGAACTACTGAGTCAGAGATTTGTTTTTATTTATTATGCTATTAAGTACTGCTAAATTGTTCTTTGGAATAACTATACCAATCTACATTCCCACTAGTAGTACATAAGGTTTCTAACATCCCCACCCTCTGGCTATACTTGTCATTATTCATTTAAAACATTTTTGAGAACGCAATAGGCATAAAGTGGCAGCTTATTTAAATTTGCACTGATCTGATTCCCGAGTTTGAGGTCTCTTCGTAGGCACATTTGTCTTTTGTGTTTCCTTTTCTGTCAATTGCTGTTCATATCCTTTAAACTACTCTCCTATTGGGCTCCTCTTCCTTGTTGATTTGCAAAAGATCCTTGTAGAGCCTGGTATTTATCCCATGTTAGGATGGCTAATATCATCTAACATTTTAGGAAGTATTTTATTGTCTGCCTACATTGTCCATGGTATTTTTTCTTAAACATAATCATTAATTCTGATGTAATAAAATTATATATATATGTGTATATATATTTACTTTATGGCTTATGCTTTTTATCAAGTGTTTCCCTGTCTCTAGGTCACAAGGATATTCTCCTACACTATATTCTATTAAATTTATTGTTTTACATTTTGTATTTAGGTCTTTAATCCATTTGGAGACTATATTTGTATGTGGTTTTTGTTTTTTTTTTGATGGGGATCCATTTTTGTTTACCTTCATATATATACTAAGCCAGTTTCCCCAACACCATCTACTAGACAATCTATCCTTTCTCCATTTATTGATGGTGGCACATTATTGTATACTGAATTTTCTTATTGACATGGGTTAGTCTCTATTCTTTCCCTTTATTTCTGCACTAATCACATATAGCTTTGTAGATTGTCTTAATATGTGGTAGGGCAACTCCTCCATCGTTAATTTTCTTTTTAAAGGTTGTCTTAACTATTGGTGTTTATTTTTCCATAAAAGTTTTAGAATGTTTGAGTTTATTATTTAAAAAATAACTGGCATTTTGACAGAGATGGCATAAGATTTATAGATTTGGAAAAAATTTTCCATCTCTATTCATGTTAATTATTCCATTCAAGAGCATGAAATCTACATTTAGTTGGATCATTTTCTACATCCTTGATTAGAGTTTAAAAGTTTGTGTCCACTGATGTTTTGTTGCAGTTATGAATGCTACCTTATTGGTTATATTTTGGCCATTGGTATAAGGAAATGCTACTGTTTTTCTAAATTATTCTCATTTCTGGAAACTTTGCTGAACTCTCTTATAGATTATAATCGTTTGATCAACCTGGTTTTCCTATTCAGTAAAACAGGAAAGCTCCCTCTGGTGGCCGAATCCAGCAACATTACTCTTCCTTAGAGGCATGAAAAGAGGACTCTTTATTCATTAACCTACCCTTTAATCAGATCCCAAAGATTTTAGTACAATGTTTCTCTAAATCAGGGGTTCTTAACATTTTTTGTTCCACAAATTCCTTTGCCAGACAGGTGAAAATGAATACTACTGTAATTTATTTATTGCATACATTCGTAAGTGGAGGAAATGCTAGATTTCAGTTAAGAGGTCAGAGAAATAAGTTGATATTTTTTCAATTCAATTCAACTCAGGGGGTCTGTGAGCTTGAATTGAAAAAATTAAAAAGTTCCTAGAAATTAGAGTTAAATTTAAAAGTTCCTAGATACACTGCAAAAAAGAAGCTGTTGAAGTTTTCCGAACATTTCAGACCACAAACTTTTCCTAAATAACATACTTTGAAACACCCTATTTAAATATGTAATTTACAAATTACTTATTTTTACACCTTCTATGTCTCAGAAGACCAGGGGAAGTTTGGCAAGATTTGAGATCTTCCCTAAGTGTGTAAGAATTGTAATCTTCTCTTTCTAGATTAAATCATGTTTTCATGTCCTCACTGAGGCAGGAAAAATAGTTGCTGTTCACTCCCATTTTAACATGTTTCCTGGTTATAATAGGACTCTGATACACAGACTGCTGAATTTAACTTTTAAGGCCATCTATCTTCATGAGGTTAATTACCTAAATCTTGTTCTTATATTTTCTAGTCTAGTTTTTTTTTTTAAAGCATTTGCTTTTTCCTTAGATTATTTGCAGTTTTTCAACTGTTTTGTTTTGTAGTTGACACATCCTCAGCTCAAGTGAAATCTTGTGCTAAGACCATAGTGTGTAAGCAATGTGCAAGGCCCCAGTAATCTAGAAACGGAGCTCACCTGGAGGCAGCCCCACAGCACGCGGCATGGAAAAGCATCTCCTGTTAAAGTTGAAATGTCCCCAGCTACTTTGGTCTGTTGTTAAAAACTTTTTTTTTTTTAAAGAACTTTTGAACCCTAAAACATTTTCTCTGGAAAATCAAAGATTTCATTTTAACAGAGTAGTGTGGTATGGTAGAAAGAACCTGGGCCAAGGATAAGAAACTTGGGTTCTAGTTCTAAGTTGGCTACCATCCAGATGTGTGAATTTGACAGTGCCTCTCTGGACCATTTTCTTTTTCTGTGAACTAAAGGTGTGTGTATGGGGGGTTTGCAGAGCCATCCGAGGGGCTGGAGGTGGGAGGATGAGCGGATGGGGCTCAGGATCCCCACTCCTCCCCACCACCCCCAAATAGAGTACCTCTGTTTACCTTTTTTTTTTTTTTAAACTCAGTTTTACATTGGAATTTATGCAAGATTTCATTTGAACAAAGACCACAGAGTTCCACGGCTTAAAGATAAGTACAAAAATATCACTGTACTAGTCTCTACAGTCATTTCTAGCTGTGAAATTTTGAATTAGAGAATTTTTTCTTTCATTTTTTTTTTACCAAGATAGAAAATAAACATTTACCAGTACTAAATCATTTTTAACCAAGCAGTAAACCAGGATAAAAAATTTTTCTTGGTGAAGAACTCAAACTGTAGGGGTTAGTTACAGATCAGCAGTGAGTCGCCACCTTAAATTCTGGCACAAGGCAGCATTTATTTCAACAGGAATCTTGTAAAAAGGACAAACATATTTCACTTTTATATCACTTTTATATATTCTTTGTGCTATTACCTAAACTTACTTGATGAATATTTAAAATACCACAAAGAACTCAAATCATTGGATTGATTTAAAAAAAAAACTGACTTTATTTTTATTAGTTTTAAAAACAAAACTTGTTACAAGTAATCTGCTTTTATGACCTTTATAGGACAAGAAATGTTTAACTGTCCTTGAAACACAGGAGAGTCAGAGTTGACAAATAGCCAACTACAATTATGTACTGTCACTTCAAGCATACCAAAATATGGAATACATGTCCATAAATTACTGATCAGTCTTTTGAAGTACAATGAGAATTCACTATAGCTTATAGTACCAGAAAGGCAATGTGCCGCCACATATAACAAAAGATCACAAACATGTTAGATAACATAATAAATCCAACCAACACCTGGGTTCAATTAAGATTGATGTGAAAGGACTGAGGAAAGTGTTCTTAAACTTGGAGGAATGTCCATCAACCCTCACCGCGCTGGGCTGAGAGGCAGTGGGAATAGCACGGCACAATCTCAACACTCGCCTCCTCCATCTCTCCTCAGTTCCCCATTTGAATTAGGAAGACTGGGGCCTAAATAGAAAACAATACAGAAAAACATACATTGTCTGCATAGATGTAAATCTTTCGTTACAACAAGAATGAACTCAGTCAAAGCTATACAGGACCTCTGAGAGTTCACAGGACACGATTTAGCTTCAAAAGAAAATAGAAGTTTACAAGACAGACCACATGCCTAAACTAGTCAGAGCTCTGAAACTGTTACTTGTTTAAATGGACAGAGTCCCTCTGACTCAGCTCAGGGTTAGTTCTTCTGAACCCTGGCTGAAAACTTCTACTTTGAACAGGACCATTTTGATAATCTTGGTCAGCTAACCTAGCAATTACTGCAATTTTCAGTTGATTTGTTACTTGTATACTTGATAATAATAATACTCTTCAAATTATTAACTTTTCCCCCTTGATTCATGATTAAAGAAAACAACAGCATTCCTACAAAGATGTATGGCCGACCCACACTCTTAAGTTTAAAAAGACAAATGAGTATTTAGTATATTGTTGGGCAAGTTTCATAAATTTTATTCTTCAAATTTATTTATTTAAAATTTATTTTAAAAATGTTAAAAGTAGCTTATCCACAGCAAGGAGGCAACTATTTCCCCATGTCTTTTGGGGTCAAATTTCTAGGTGATTTGTTTCCATTAGTGCAGGAAGATGTAAATGCAAAAGGTGCCCAAAAGGAGCACACTGAGAGAGAAAAGGAAAGATCAGCCAAGTTCACCCATATGATAGGTATGAGAAAAGAGAGACATTCAGTGGGCAGTGAACCTGACACACCATAGTCCATATTTAGTCCATTAAATAGTCCATATTTAATTATGTCATTGGTCTATAAAATTCTCTTTATAAAAGTATGAAGCATAGGTCAGTCTTCAAACTTTCATGGGACTCAATTTTACAAGCACCGGACGATAATGCCACTCCATTGTGAACTATTTCCAAATTATATTAGATCTCATTCTGCTTCATGAGAGTCACATTTTAAGTATGGCTATTTATATTTTAGTCTCATTACTATTAAAATCTATGAAAGCCTACATAAAATGTCAACACAATTGATGACTCCCAAAATAACATTATTTAAGCAGATTCTAATTCCAACTGTTCAATGACAACAAAAACACAAAGCATAGAACCCTGAATTCATTAACTAAAATGACTAAGTCACTGCTTTCATCAGATAAGGTTTTTCTTATTTATTGCATTCTTTTGGGGAAAGAGATTTTTTTTTTTAAATATCAGGAATTAGTATTCAATCCTCCAAGTGTGTTTAAGAGGCCAATGCAAGAAAATGTAGAAAAGCACTAACCCAAATTTTGGAATGCTAATTCTAGTCCCTGGACTGCCACTATCTTGCTGAGGGCTCCTAAGCAAGTTACATAACCCGTGTTCTAATTTGTGTAATGGGTGGATTAGACTATTTCTAAAGTAGCTGCAGCTCTGTAATTGATATTTTAAGAAAACCAAACAGTTTTACTTTATATACTGACATTTTTAATAGATGGAATTAATGTGCATGGCAAACAAAATAACCATATTCTGAATGAAAGTACTGTACATCTTCAATTCAGACATCCCATAAACAACTATAATGTTCTGTTTAAGCCTTTATATTGAATTTAAAAGTTCTTAGTAGCTTTTATTTGGCTCCTAATTACTGATAGATTTTATTTCATTTTTTAGGAGGTACCAGGGATTGAACTCAGGACCTTGTCTATGTGAAGCAGGCGCTCAGCCAACTGAGCTACACCTGCTCCACAATTATTGATAGATTTTAGTGTATAAAATTTTGGAGACACAAACTGTGAAAAGACCAGTTTACTGTTCTTATCCATTTCTGCCTCTTAGCACCTTAAACATAGTAGATGCTCACTTTTTAAATAGATTTATCTTCAGTTTCATTAGGGGGTACTTGAAAGAACCTAGAACATAAGAGACACTGTATTGTAGGTTTTGTTGGCTATCCTTATTAAATGTCATGGTTTTCTTATTCTTCACAAATGTTTTTCTGAACACAAAGCACCATTTTCTTTTCTTACAATTTTCTAAATAATACGATTCCCAAGAAGAGGCTGTGATCT
>PVKH010036608.1:0-11564 GCA_004027955.1 Chaetophractus vellerosus | reverse complement strand
GCAGACCGCCTTGAGAATGGCAAGCCGCCATGGGCGGGCCGGAGCCGCCGTGGGCAGGGCAAGAAGCTGCCACGGACATGGCAAGAGCCGCCACGGGCAGGGCAGGTCGCCCGCGGATGGAGCGCAGCCAGCCACCCGCGAACTGAAAGCCGGCCGTGAAGGGACGCAGAGACCGCCCACAAGCGGGGAAAGCCGCACCTGCGCAGTGACCACTCTCGGCGCGTCGCCGCAGCGGGGGGAAGGGGAGATATGTAATAAAATAAATAAAAAATCTTTAAAAAAAAAAAAAAAAAAGAAATCAGGGGAAAAATTCCCATTTCCAATAGCAACAAAAAGACTCAAATACCTAAGAATTAATCTAACCAAAGAAGCATGGGACCTATATGCAGAAAACTACAGAACAATGCTAAAAGAAATTTTAAAGACCTAAACAAATGGAAAGACATTCCATGTTCGTGGATTGGATGAATAAATATCGTGAAGATGTCAATCTTACCCAAACTGATTTATAGATTCAATGCAATACCAATCAAAATCCCAACAGCCTACTTTACAGAATTAGTAAAAGCAATTACCAAATTCATTTGGAAAGGTAAGTGTACTCAAATAGCCAAAATCATTCTAAAAAGAAGATTGACATGGGAGGAACTTCACTGCCTGACCTTGAAACATACCACAAAGCAACAGTGGTCAAAACAGCATGGTCCTGGCATAAAGATAGACACATCGATCAGTGGAATAGAATTGAGAGTACAGAAATAAACCCTCACCTATACAGTCAACTGGTTTTTGACTAACCTACCAAGTCCATGTTAATGGGATGAAACAGTCTCTTCAACAAATGATACTGGGACAACTGCATATCTATAACTAAAAGAATGAAAGAGGACCCCTATCTCACTCCCTATACAAGAATCAAATAAAAATGGATCAAAGACCTAAATATAAAAGCCAGGACGATAAAACTACTAGAAGAAAATGTAGGGAAACATCTTGAAGACTTTGTAGTATGTAGTGGTTTCCTGGACCTTACATCCAAAGTACATGCAACAAAAGAAAAAAAGAGATAAATGGGACCTCCTCAAAATTAAACACTTTTGCACCTCACAGAACTTTGTCAAAAGGATTAAAAGGCAGCCAACCCAATGGGAAAAATATTTTATTTTTAAAATAAATATTTAAAAATATTTATTTAATATCCAGGATATATAAAGAGATGTTACAACTCAACAATAAAAAGACAAATGATCCAATTTAAAAATGGGCAAAAGACTTGAACAGACATTTGCCCAAAGAAGAAATACAAATTCAAAAAAACACATGAAGAAATGCTCAACATCACTAATGATTAGGGAAATGAAAATAAAAAATACAATGAGATATCATTTCACACCTATCAGAATGGCCACTATTAAAAAGACAGAGAACCATAAGTGTTGGAGAGTATGTGGAGAGGTAGGAACACTTATTCACTGTTTTTGGGAATGCAGAATGGTACAGCCACTGTGGAGGACTGTTTGGCAGTTCTTAAAGAAGTTGAATATAGACTTGTCACATGGCTCTGCAATACTACTACTGGGTATATACCCAGAACTGATATCAGTGACATGCACACCGATGATCACAGTGACACTATTCATGATTGCCAAAAGTTGGAAACAACCTAGATGTCCATCAACAGAAGAATAGATAAACAAACTGTGGTCTATTAACACAATGGAATATTATGCAGCTGTAAGAAGAAATGAAGTCGTAAAGCATATGAGAACATGGATGAACCTGGAGGACATTATGTTGGGCAAAGCAAGCCAGACACCAAAGGAAAAATACTATGTGATTGCATTACTATGAACCAAATAAATTGGGTAACATATTGTATGATTAAAAAAAATTATGTGTCCAGTACATTTAATTTAAAAATGTATGCTTTTATTCAACTGTTTTCTAGCTTTCTTTCAATTGGTATTTACATCCCTAGACTACCATTTTCAGCCACATTCCCATTTATGTGTTACTCACTATAATGTGTTACCATCAACTCTATACATTTCCACACTTTTACAGTAAAGATAATTAAAACTTCTACATACATTAAACATCATTAGTCCATCTCAGTCCCCCTCTTATCTCCTTTAAGAATCCACCACCTACCACCAGGTCGTGAAGATATTTCCCTACATTTTCTTCTAGAAGCTTTATGGTTCTTGCTTTTATATTTACATCATTGACACATTTTGAGTTAATTTTTGTATAACGTATGAGATAGGGGTCCTCTTTCCTTCTTTTGGCTATGGATATCCAGTTCTTTCAGCACCAGTTTTTGAATGGACTGTTCTGCCTGAGCTGGGTGGGTTTGACAGGATAGTCAAAAATCACTTGACTGTAGATATGAGGGTCTGTTTCTGAACCATCAATTTGGTTCCAATGATCTATGTGTCTGTCTTTATGCCAGTACCATGTTGTTTTTACCACTGTAGCTAGGTAATATGACTTAAAGTCTGGAAATGGGAGTCCTCCAACTTTGCTTTTTCTTTTTAAGATGTTTCTGGCTATTCAGGACCACTTACCCTTCCAAATAAATTTGATAATTATGTTTTCCTTTTATTTAAAAAATGCTGGTGGAATTTTTATCGGGATTGCATTGAATCTGTTTATCAACTTGAGTAGAATGGACATCTTAATGATATATAGTCTTCCAATTCATGAGCATGGAGTGTTCTTCAATTATTTAAGTCTTTTTTTATTTCTTTTATTTCTTTTTTTTTTTACATATCCCCCCCCACTTCTGCTTGTTCTTGCTGTGTTCATTTTTGTGTTCTTCTGTGTCTGCTTTGGCTCCCCCCATTGTGGTGACGCCCCGAGTCAGCTCACCGGTGAGAGGCGGCCTTGCTCACTCGCGGGCGGCTTGCCCCACTAGCGGGCGACTCTGTTCTGCTCGCGGGCGGCTCCGTTCTGCTTGTGGGTGGCTTGCCTTGCCCATGGTGGCTTTTCCCTGCCCACGGTGGCTCTGCCCCACCCACGGCGGCTTGCCCCCTCAAGGCGGTCTGCCCTGCTCAGAGAGGCCCCTGGGAACTGAACCTGGGGCCTCCCATGTGGTGTACCGGTGCCCTATCCACTGGGCTACAGCCGGCCCCTTTTGATTTCTTTTAACAATAAATCGTAGTTTTCTGAATACATTGTTGGTTAAGTTTATTCCTAAATATTTGGGTTTTATCTGTCATAATTTATTTTCACCATTCTTTTGACACTTTTAGTTACTTTTACTGATATAATATTCATTTCTAGACTCTCTTCCAGGCCTCTCTCTCCTGTCTTTTCTTTTCAGGCTGTAGCATACCCTTTAGTGTTTCCTGCAAAGCTGATCTCTTGGTTACAAACTCTATCAGTTTCTGTTTATCTGTGAATATTCTAAACTCACCCTCATTTTTGAAAGACAATCTTGCCAGATATAAGACTCTTGACTGGAACTTTTTCTCTTGCTGCATCTTAAATATATCATATCACTGTCTTCTTGTCTCCATGGTTTCTGATGAGAAATTGGCACTTAATCTTATTGAGTATCCCTTATATGTTATGTATTGCTTTTCTCTTGCTGTTCTCAGAATTCTCTCTTTGTCTTTGGCATTTGACATTCTGATTAGTATGTGTCTCAGAGTTGGTCTATTCAGATTTTTTCAGATGGGAGTACGACGTGCTTCTTGGACCTGGCTATCTATGTCCTTCAATAGGATTGGGATATTTTCTACCATGATTTCTTCAAATATTCCTTCTGTCCCTTTTCCCTCCTTTTCTTCTTCTGGGACACCCATGACATATATGTTTGCACATCTTTTGCTGTTGTTTAAGTCTCTGAGAACTTATTCAATTTTTTTCCATTCTTTTCTTCTCTGTTCTTTTGTATGTTTGCTTTCAGAGGCCATTACTTCAAGCTCACCAATTATTTCTTCTGCCTTCACAAATCTGCTATTATATGATTCCAGTATATTTTTAATTTCATTTATTGCACTTTTCATTCCCATAAGGCTGCAATTTTTCTATATATGCTCAAATTCTTCTTTGTGCTCATTCAATATCTTCTTAATATCCTTAATCTTTTTAGCCATCTCATTGCATTTATTAAGGAAATTTGTTTGAACATCTATGATTAGTTGTCTCAACTCCTTTATGTCATCTGGAGGCTTATATTTTCCTTTAACTGGGCCATATCTTTCTGTTGCTTGGTGTGGATTATATTAATTGTTGGTGTCTTAACATCTGGATCACTAGAGTATTTATTCTGAGTGCAATTTCTCTTTTTAATTTAGGGCTTCTTACCCTTTCTCCCTTGCTGGTTGTGTAGTTGGAGCCAAGGATGTAGTTGGCTGTAAGCTGTGGAGGCTATAGTCACCTTCATTGCCCCAGGGACCAATGAAGCTTTTCCCAACTTTCTCCTTTGCCAGGGGTAGGGACAGAACCACAGCCATGTGTAATAATCCAAGTCATGCAGGCCTAGACTGTAGTTGCCCAGAGAGACTGATGAAGCTTCGCATCCCTCTCTCCCCTGCCTGGGGTGGGCATGCAGCTGCAGGTGTAGGCAGCAGTCTATGCAGTGCAGGTCCAAGATGACTGTAGATGTCCTACTGTTCAGTCTGTGCCATCCAAATGTACCTGCAGTTACCTGGAGAGGCTGTTGCAGGGCCCGCCAGCTTCTTCCCTGCTAGAGGTGGGGCTGAAGCCTAGGCTAGGGCTGCAGGCCGATCTGGGTGAAAGAAACCGGTCTCTACCATCACTGTGATTTTCAGTCAGCCTGGCTTCCCCTCATGTTGGGGCAGGGGTGGGGTGGGGTGGGGGAGTCAAAATGGCGGCTACTGGCCTCTTTCTGGCTTGGAGAGGTTCAAACTTTAGCTGTTCTTAGGGTTATACTTTAGCCAGCTGAATTTACTAATCAGTAGCTGAAATTGGTGGCCAACCGTTTCTTCCTCCCTGTTTTTAGGAAATGGAGCTTTCAATTCCAGTCACAGAATAGCTCCTGAGGTGGCTTGTGCTGCCAAAGTAGGCCTGTATTTTCCCAGAGAGGCTGGTGCAGGTCCCCCCAGCTTCCTCCTTGCCACAGGTGGGGCTGGGGCTTATGCTGGTTTTTTTGTGAACACCTTTTAATGGCACAAGGAGGTGTGTATGAAAAGTCAGGAGCAGAGCTGTCCTGCCCCTCCTTCCTTAGGTTTGGCGGTATTACAACTTCCCTATATTAACAAGTAGAAGTCCTTTACATTAGTTTTCTATTGCTGCTGTAGTTAAAAAAAAAAAAAAGTAGCTGCAGTGTGACAAACTTAGTGGCTTAAAACAACACAAATGTATTATCTTACAGTTCTGGCAGTCAGAAGTCTGTAATGGGTCTCACCAGGCTAAAATCAATGTGTTGGCAGGACTGTGTTCCTCTCGGGAGACTTTAGGAGAGAATCTTTTCCCCTGTTTTCTACATTCTAGAGGCTACCTGCACTCCTTGGCTCATGGCCCCTGCTTCTATCAGTAATCCTAGTTGAGTCCTCTTTACATCTCATCACACCAACCTCCTCTTCCATAGTCAAAGCACTCTTTGCCTCCCTATTCTACCTGGATAATCCAGGAAAATCTCCCCATCTCAAGTTCCTTAATTTGGTCACATCTGTAGTCTCTTTTTCCATGTAAGCTATTTACAGGTTCTAGGGATTAGGACCAGGGACATCTTTAGGGAATAATTCTGCCTACAACAGTCCTTGTGTTTATGGGTGTGTTCCTGAACACTCATGACCTTTCCAAACATTAAAGAGAGCCATAGAATTGTGGAGGCTCACTATAATTTCAGCAATGTATCTAGAGATAAGGGTCACTGAGGAGAGAGCAGTTTGTGCAAGAAGAGGAAGCTTTTAGTTTTAGATATTGTGGCAGATATTCTAGTTGTTCCCTATATCCATTCTTCCTTTATTTTTTAAATTGTAATCAAATTTTAAAATGGTTTAAAATGTATTCAGAATAATACATACATTTCCCAGACTCCTTGCAGCTAGGAGAATTCACTTGTTAAATTCTGGCCAACAGGATGTGAACAGAAATGATATGTACAACCTCTGGGTTATGCACTTAAAATGAAGAGGCATGCTTTCCTCTGCCCTTTCCCCCCTTCCTTCTGGAGTGCAGATGTGGTAGAATGCAGATGTGGTGGTGAGATATCTTGAACCATGAGGACCAACGTAATACCTTAGAAATGATGGAGATAGAATGAACCTGGGTCTCAGACTCTGGAGTGCCACCCAAACCCAGACTTTTATGTGAGCAAGAAATAAATTTTTATCTTGTTTGTCATTGCTATTTTGGATGTCTGTTATCTATTTTAGATATCTGAATATATCTCTTAACTAATACAAAATAAGTGGGATGCTGCTTATAAAAGAAATTAAAATGTATGGTCTGGCAGTGGGCAGCAAGAACACAGATGTTTCAAGTTGGAAAGCTGATGGTCCTAGTTATTCTATGCCAAATCACATGATAAACTGTCATGGAAAACTGTTGGAAGGCAGACCAAGTGCAAACAGAGTCTACAGCTCTATCGTAAGAGGTTGGGGAAAAAATCAGTATAAATACATATTAGCTGTTTTTTGGCACTTTCAACAATGTCCTACAAAAGAGAGAAACTTTGGCTAGAGATGGACAGTCTGTAAGCTTTTATATGAAAGAGAAGTAACTTTTCTCCTGTAAAGCTTCTCTTATTTTAGGTCTCTCTTCACGTGTTTGAATCTATATCTTAACTTGCACAAAATGATGCGTGTGCAGTGCTTTTTAAAAATTTCTTATGAGAAATATTCAAACATATGCAAAAGTAGAAAGAATAGTAAAACTCCATGTATACTCACGACTTAGCTCAGTTTGACAATTATCATTTTATGATCTATCTTATTTCAGCTATACTCATACCACTCCACTGGATTTTCTGAAGCAAATCCCAAATATGATATCATTTAAATAAGAGTTTGAGATGTTTTTGAGATAAACAAATGGAAATGTCCAGTAAACAGCTGAACATATTTCTTTAGCATTCAGGAAAAAGGCCTTGCCTGGACGTGTCTCAATTTGCCATGGCTGCTGTAACTAATACTGATGAGGGTTGGCTTAAACAACAGGAATTTATTGTCTCACAGTTTTGGAGGCTAGAAGTCCAAAATCAAGGTGCTGGCATGGTCATACTTTCTCCAAAGTCTGTAGAATTGTGGTGGTGACTTGCCAGCAATTTATAACTCAATTTCTGCCTCTGTCACATGACCATCTGTTTCTTTCTGTCTCCTACATGTGTCCAAATTTCCTCTGCTTGTAAGGATTGCAGTCATATGGAATTAAAGCTCTGCCTGATTCCGTTTGGCCTCATCTTAACTAATAACATCTTCAAAGATCCTATTTACAAATGGCCACAGGTTAGGACTTGAACTTGTCTTTGTGGGGAACACGAGTCAATCAATAACATGTATGGTCTTTAAGGCCTTGGCAATAGATAGGTGAGATAACCCAGGGAAAGTGGTCCTATTTTGAGTTGAAAACAGCAAAATGTTATTAGTTTAGCTGAGCAAGGGTTTCTCTCACTGGGATCAGGTAAAGCAGGGAGTGGTGAAAAACAGGGCAAATACATGTGCCAGGAAGAGTGGCCACACTTTTGGACAAGTAATTTGCCATGGAAATTAACTGAGGTCACATATCTTGGATTAGGTAAATAAATGGTAGGCAGCATATGAATATTTCAAAAAAAGCAATTTACACCCCATTTAGCTCACTGTACCAATAGTTTGCCGAAACTCCGTAGACAAAGGACCATAGAAGGACAGACTTATTTCCATTTTTTGGTGTAAGTACTTGGAACTCAGTGTTTAGAGAGGGATTCATTATTTAATTACAAAGTAGTTATGAATATTCACATTAGCAAATCCAAATATTCTTTGCAATCTAGATTCTAGGGTAATAGGATTAACAGCCACATTTGCCAGGAATCTTGGGGATGGGGAAATCCCCATTAGAAAAATAGAGAGGAAAATATCCCAACTGGTAGGAAGAACTCCTAGAGACAAGAGTGCAGAGGCCCTGCTGGCAAGGACCAGCATAGAGGGACAGAGACAAAAAGAAATTTGGCAGAAACGCCGTCAGAAGTATTGAGGTGAATCCGAACTCTAAGGTTTAAGTTTGACAAGGCAGATTAGGTTTATTGTCACTCTTGGCAAGAGGAGAAGTTGAGTTTCCAGGATCGGAGGACCTTGGCGTATCCTGAGAAACAGTTGTAAAAGTTTATTCTGTCGGTGCTAATGAAAGCTGCAGATGATGCGAGCAGGCATCAAAGAATCAATAAAGAAGCAGCACTAGCAGCAGAGTCACACACCAGAGAATTACAAGTGTTGGACTCGGAGAGAATAATTGAATTGGTCAGCATAGAAGCGGCAGTCCAGGCCTGAGGGCAGTTTTGGCAATAATTTCTCCAGAACTGGAAGGAATTTTTGAGATGGTAGCCGCTGGCCAGGAACCTAAACTGCAAGTTCATCTAATAGATACCCCAACCTCCCCACCCCACACACATACCCTGGGGGCTTATTATGAAAAAGATTGGGAGATCTGGCTTTGTGATGACTATGAAACCTCAAAGATGTCACTATTTTAAATCACTGCCTGCTGCTGTTGGGCCTCAAGCTTTGGACCACCCTTAGGCATTCTGTTTCCTTGAGGGCAACAGCTATGGCTTTCTCATCTTTTCAGCTATCACTGTCCTTAATGCAATGCCTGGATCATAGTAGATGCTTAACCCACATTTGTGAAGCAAATTAATGAATCATTAAACCAGATCTGTGGGAGGCCTACAGTTTGGTAAGGATTCAGAAGAGTAATTTACTTAATGTACTCATTTACCCTTGACTTTATTTTTTATTACATCCCCTTCATTCCACAAGGGGTTTGAAAAAGCTTATAAGAATATGTACAATAAAATAAAATATATAAATAATGAATAAAGCCAGGGAAACAAAAAGTAGGAAATATCAAGTCAGTAGAGGAGTAGAATGAGATGTACAAGCTATAGGGCCCACATAATTATCCAAGCTGAGCCACAGATTTGGGTCCGAGTTTTCTGCTGGAAAAAAAATGAAAGGAAATCATGATTCTCAATAACTGCAAGGTCAAAACACACTCTAGCTTCTCAAGCTTTGTCTGCAATTTAGCTCTGAAGGAAATGTCTGGTGTGGGGCTTTGTATCTGGGACATTGAATGAAGTGGTAAACAGTGTCTTCAACGATATTCATACAGAAAATCCAAGAGAACTTTCTTTTTTTAAATATAACTTAAAAAAATGTTTTAAAGATACTTAGATTACATAAATGTTACATAAAAATGTAGGGGATTCCCATATGCCCCACTCCCTACCCCTCCCACACTTTCCCACATTAACAACATCCTTCATTAGTGTGGTACATTTGTTACAATTGATGAACATATATTGGAGCATTGCCACTAAGTGTGTATTATAGTTTACATATAGTTTAAACTCTTTCCCACACAATTTTGTAAGTTATGACAAGATATATAATGGCCTGTATCTGTCATTGCAACATCACTCAGGACAGTTACAATGTCGTGAAAATGCCCACATATTATACCTATTTTTCCCTCTCCCTCCCCTCAGAAACTCCATTGACCACTGCCTTTATATCAGTGATAAAAGTTCTTCCATTGCTAGGATAACAATAAGTCTGTAGTAGAATAACAGTTAGTCTACACTAGTTCATCATTCATTACCCAATCTGGAGGTTTCTGGGATGGTGATGCCCAGTTGACCTTTAATTGAGAGGGGGCTTAATTCCCTTGGGGCAGATGGATAGAACTATCTTGCTTTCAGTTGCTGACTCTCTCTGTTCCTTGAGATGGTCGTTGTCCATGATCATCTCCTTGTTAGTTGTCCTGGGTGAGTCCAATGAACTGGAGAGTAGGTGTTGCAACTCTCTTGAGATTCAGGGCCCAACTGGCACATGGAAGGCCCAAAGATGTCTCTTGGAGATATGCCTATCAAGTCTAGTACTAACTCTAGGTTTAAATAGAAGGCCATAGAGCCATGTGTAGGGAAACCACAACTAAGCCCGACTCTATCACACTGCAGAGCATAAGTTCCAAAGTAGGGCCCACTGGCAGGGTGCCAAACTCCTGAGCTGTTAGCCCTGCGTATAATGTGTGGATGTCTCCAGACCCTTAGGAGCACCCCTATTTGAGGCAATATTTACTGTGGCAGTCAATGAGATCCTGCTGAGACATGCATAAGCATAACCTCTGGAATGACCTCCTGACTCACTTTCAAATCTCTTAGCCATAAAAACTCATTTGTCTTTACCCTTTCCCCCTTTTGGTCAAGGTCTTTTTCCAGTTGCATTGCTAGTTGGTGCTTGGTAGCAATCCCTAGGTACTAAGGAGGCTCACCCTGAGAGTCATGTCCCACCTCAGGGTGGGTGGGGTGGGGTTGGAAGATAATGCATTTATATGCTGAGTTTGACTTAGAGAGAGGCCACATTTGAGCAACAAGGTGGTAACTCTTAGGCAACCTATAATATTAGGCTAATTTCAATTCCAAAGGAAAAGGTTCATAAGAACAGTAATCAATATCCAGGGCCCATCAATGGTCCATCCTCCTTCACTAGTCACTGCCCCTGTACTTGGGGGATTCTTGATGTTCCATTAGAGAATGTGGCAGAGCTCACCAGGAAGGGGATTCAATATTCTTTTGTTACAGTGTGGATCTCCACCCACCGTGACAATGCCCCATGAACACTTGACTCATTCATATGCCCTAGGTATGCCCCAGGTGAACCTCTTCCCGTGCATCCCCCATCACTGACACCCCGCACCAGTGATCCTCCCTTGCCACAGTTGTAACCCTTTGGTGATCCAAATCTTCTTCAAAAATGAAGCCAACAAAATAACCAAATAAAATTAATAAGAAAATGAAATAACGATAGTTTAAAAATGAAATGCAAGATTTTTAAAAGTTTGAAATAATAAAAAAATTAAATTAAAAAAATTTTTGGCATTATGTCTTTCATAAGATCTATTGTCTTGTATGTACTGTGACATTTTCTTCCATTTATTCCCCCAGTGTCTTTTTTTTTTTTTTTTTTTTTATCTTCAAAGAAGATTTAGTTTACAGAAAAGTCACGTATGGAATATAGGGGATTCCCATGTACCCATTATCCTCTCCCTTTTCTCTTTTCCCTATTAATAACATTTTACATATTTTACATGTGGATGGTACATTTGTTACGATTGATATACAAATATTGAAGCATTGTTACTAACCATGGTCAATGGTTTTACATTATGGTTTACATTTTGGACCATACACTTTTACAAATGTTGATATTTAACATGGCCTGTATCCATCATTGCAAGATCATGTAGAACAATTCTATCACCCCCAAAATGCTCCATGTTCCATGTAGTCTATTCCTTCCTCCCCCACCCCTCAGGACACACGGCAACCCCCAAGCTTCACTCCTTTAAGAACAAGATTCATAGTTACTTGCAACAACATTGAGGGTTTG
>PVKH010036607.1:0-12021 GCA_004027955.1 Chaetophractus vellerosus | reverse complement strand
CGGGGCCTCCCATGTGGTATGCCGGCGCCCTATCCACTTGGCTATCGAGCCAGCCCTAAAAGAAGTTTAATATGTTTTTTTTTTTTTAAAGATTTATTTATTATTTATTACATATCCCCCCCTTGCTGCTTGTTCTTGCTTCTTGCTGTGTGTCCATTCTTCTGTGTTTTTCTATGTCTGCTTCTTGTCTCCCCCCGTCCCTGCGGCGACGCGCCGAGTCGGCCCTCCACGGCGGTGGCTCGTTCCGTTCGAAGGTGGCTCCATTCCATTCCCATGGGCGGCTTCGCTCCATGTTTTGCGGGCAGCAGTCCTCCATGTTTTTTGCGGGCTGCTCGGCTTTCCGCAGTTCGCAGGCAGCAGCTCTGCTTTTCACGGGTGACTTTGCCATGCCCGTGGGGGCTCCGCCCTGCCCGTGGTGGCCTTTTGCCTTGCCCACAGCGGCTCTGCCCCGCCCATGGCGGCTTGCCTTTCTCAAGGCCGTCTGCCCGCTCGGAGAGGTCCCTGGGAACCGAACCCAGGGCCTCCCATGTGGTACACCGGCGAGCTCTTTATCCACTGAGCTATCTAGCCGGGCCCAAGTTTAATATGTTTTGCTTTCCCATTCTTTCCCCTACTTATTAGATCCTCACTGTAATTTAACTGAGAAAGAGTTTGAATGCTAATTTAGCATTCTGTGATGGGCTCACTCAGTCTACAAATATTATGGACCACCCTCTTGCTGCAGAAACTGTGCTGGACAGAATGGTAAACAAAACTTAAAGTCCATGAGGGGAGCTCATGGCAAAGTTTCTGGTTTTTCTGAAGAAAATGAGGGAATCAGCATTTGATGAACACAGGCATTTTGCACAGGTTATTTATGTTGTAATAACTGCCAGTCGAAAAGGAATTTATCAATCACACTACAACCTATGTTGATTGGCTACTAACACAATTGAAATAAAGTCATCCACTGTCTTACTCATCTCTTCATATCAGGGACCTATTCCACCAGTAATAATCAAAGCATAGTAGATTTCATAAAAGTCTGTCGAACTCTCAAAAGGCAATTAATGATTTAGCAATACTGTTGCTTTGTGATGTAGTCCATTAAAATCCAAATTGCTGTGCAACAGTTGTCTCACTGATTCTTTTTATCTCAGTTCAAGAGAGCAGAAAAATGAAAAATATTTTCAGGGAGAACATATGAAGAGTTATGAAAAGCCTGATTTGTAAGCCTGGGGAAGGTCAGTGCAAGTTTATGGACTGTCATGAAAGTCTGTGGTCTGATGATTTTTCAAATGATTTGCAAGACTAACCACCACTGCTTTCTGCTTTTTTTTTTTCACAAGGCTTCTAAGACTCCCTCAGGCAACTAGTTGCTTTACTCTTTTGTACTTGAGCTTGAAAAGTGAGTTTCTCTCTGTTACATCTGCTTTTGGTACATGGTGTCTGAAGGTAGAAGAAAGCTTGGCGGTGACAACATTTGCCCTGGTGCAGCCAGGTGGATAACATCAGCCCTTCTAAGTGTGACCTTTCTTGTGGGAACAAAGTGCTTTACAAATATCATCTGACTGAGCTCAGAGTCCCAACAGGGAGGCTAGGAGATAGGAACTAGTAGTAAACTTTCACACCCGAGGAAACCAAAGGAAAAAGAGACTTTTCCAGATGAGATGTTAGGAAATTTTTTAACCTTTAACTCCTAGAGGGAAATGGTCCAAGAAATCATTTGAGAGTGAGTTTGTCTCCTCCATCCCAACAACTGCTAACATAGCCCACTAACACAGCAGAGCTTGGGAGTATTAAGCTTAAACTACAGTCATCCAACCTACGCAGATCCTGGCACTACAAATGGACCTTCCTTCAAGGTCACAGCTGTGACTTGAGACCAGTGGGCTCTTAACAAATGATTGTTGAATTGGCTACAGAAAATGTGGCAGTTATTCTGTGGCATAAAAGCAAAACAAATGCTATATGTACAGTACATAAGACAGTTTGAAATCACTGCTACTAGGACCAAAATAGGGAAACGTAGAGAGCATAAGATCACTGACAAAGGACGTGGACTGTGACTATAATTAGCCATTTTAAAAAAATGTTTAATTCAGAGAAGTAATAAGGAATGAAAAGTTACGATTAAGCAACTAGGCTTTTCATTAAAACTTTTTCTTTACTATTTGGTCTCCATGAATTATTTTTACTATGAAAATATTTTTACTATGATATTCTTTGGGATGAAAAGAAACTAATAAATAATGTGTGCTTTGCCTGGGAAGGTTAAGGTTTCAACTGAACAACTAACCTTCATTTGTTGATGATGAGAATCCTGTACTACCATTTACTAATTGTGTCACCTTGGGCCAAGCTGTTGAATCTCCCTATGCCTCAACTTCCTCATCTGCAAAATAGGGATATTGATTGTATCTATCGTTTTGGGTTTCTGTAAGGATTAAATGAGTTAATAATGTAATGCACATATCATAGTGCCCAGTACAGCTATATAAGTACTGCTTGCTACTGTTATAAATATTGTTGTCATGTTTCTATTATTTCACTCATACAATAGTTATTGAGCAATATCTGTATATCACTTAGAGTCCAACAGCAAAACAGATATTAAGCAAGTCAATATTATAAAATGTGGTGAGTATTAGAATGGGGAAGTATTGCATTGGATACTAATCCCTTCAACCAAGCAGAGCTACAGTCCTTCCTCCTTACTATACAATACTTCTGGCAGAAGACCCAGGAGGCGTATCTCCAACCTTAAAGTCTAAGCAGACCATATTGACTCATGAATAACGGAGAGAGAATTCTGAGTTGTAAGTCAGGGAAGATTATCTTCCAATAAAGGGATTGAAACAAAAAAAAGCAATAAAAACCTCGAGTACTATTTCAGCAAAATCTCCCTCCCGAAACTGAAGGGAAAAGCATTCAGCAGTATTGGAACCAATGATATCAACAAAACAAGAGTCGTCGAGTCCATCTGAAGATCTTCAGTGGCCTGTGCTATCAGCCGTGGGAACTGGCAGCAGCAGTGTGGACAACATCGACAGCCCTAGCTGGAGCTTGGATTGGCATCTGTGGCATAGGTGCCCCTGTTATTATTGGAACTTATGAGGAAATGGGGTGGAGGGTGCCAGCGGGTACCCAGTAAGGTCTGTGTCGTTCTCCATGAACCTGACTGGTCTCAGAATGAGCCCTCCCCACAGGCCTGCAGTCAAGGTGAGTACAGCTGGTCATGCCACCCCCATCCCAGAGAGCCCTAGGTCTGTGGGAGGAATTTGAGTAGAAAGGTAATGACCACAGAGCAAGAGGAGTCGTGTTTGGGTACAGATTATCTATCGTGGCATTATCTTTGCCCTTGATCACTGGTGCCAGGAAGAAAAAAAAAACTGAGTTATGGTCACCTGCCAAAGTATAATGTCTTAGTACTTTTCAAACCCAATTATGAAAAACCATATGTAATTTTAAAATGATATTGTGTCATTCTAATTGCATGGTACCAATAAAAAAATTAAAACCCAAAATTAACTAAGAAGGTGTCCTGTAGGCCTGTAAATGATATTGAGATAGTAATTTTAAAAATAGCCATTATATGCTAGATTGCTAAATCATCTGATTTTTTATTTGTTTGTTTTTACTGTCAAGATTATTTAAAATATGTTTTCAATAGTTGGTCTGAGTCAAGGGAGCATTTACAGTATAAAAGATGAAATGCACACATGCCTTACTTTTTAGATCTATTTCTACAGGTAACTCCGCACACTCTGTGTAACCTGGATTAGAATTTCTTTTAAATGCTTGAGAACATGATGTTTTTTTTTTTCAATTTTCATCAACTTGTCAGTAAAGCTGTTTCACAGTAATCAAAATGTTTTAAATGCCTTCCTCCTGAGTCATTCTTACCACGGACAGACACTCAGGGTTGGTGTTAGAAAAACTCGTCAAAAGGCAACTTTTTTGTGCCCACAGTCTGCCCAATCCATTGTTATAACTGTCCCCAAGCCCCACCTCTCACCTTCTCCCCTGTCCTCTAGAGTAAACTGTGTCTTTACCATCTACTTGATTTAACCCATCAAAACCTGCCTTAGAAGAAACAACTTCAATATTATTCCTTTTTATCTCAGGGTTTCCCCCCCCACAAAGCCATAACTGAAATTTAACCAAAAACAATGCCTGAGCTGCTCACACCAGGCATCTTTAATCCTGGGGTACATTTGGTCTACCAGAGTACGCCAAGTCATGGGTAAGCACAGTACATCTTCCTGAACAGCAGTAGTCATGGCGCAGCACTGCAAATATTTATATATTCAAACAAGCAAGGCTACATTATAAATTGGGGTTGCAGAGTACCAGAACTTTAAAGATGAAGCACAAGGAAATTTTATATTTGTGATAAGCTATTTGAGCTGAAGCCCCGTAGTCACCCATTCATCTGTTACTAGATATTCATACCCCTCTGCCATCAGACAGACATTGGTAGAAAAATTTGAATTTCTAATATGTAATTTCAATATTATCCAGCTGGTAAGATACCATAAATTAGCAGGGGAATGGTGATTTACGTAGGAGAAAGAAAGCTGGACTCTGAATTAGAGGCCCTGCGACCAAGCTGAAGTTCTAACCTTACTGACTGTGTGATCTTGGACAAGTCACTTAATCTCTCTGAGTCAGTTTCCATGTGTGAACTGGGAATGATGACTCCCAGTTCAGCATTCTTCACAACCATTCGTGAAGCTGAAATAACACAACGGTGAAAACACTTTGTAAGTTACAATATGCTACATAAATATAAGTCCCTCTTGTTTTGGTTTTTGCTTGATCACTTGGTTTGTGGGAATATTAGCTGGCCTTCTCTGAACCCTGGAATCACATCCCTGCAGCTAAGTCCTGTCCTGCCCACTCGCTGACTGTGGTCTCTAGTTCTGCTGTGCCTGTGCTTCAGAGCTATGAATTGTCAGGTTGGTCTGGTAGAGTGTCAAAATGCGATCATAAATGATTATGCATGTTGTAATTTAAGATTTTACACAGAAATGGAAAAACGTGTCTCAATTCTAAAGAGTCTGTACCGTATCTTTTGCAAAAGCGAACATGATTGCTCACATTCCTCCTCCACCTAGAGGATCTGTAAGAACTTGTAAGAAATGCAAAGTTGGTTCTGGTCATACCTACTGGAAAGCTGGAAGCAGCTCAAGAAATCACATTCCCTTATTTGGGACCAAGATGACATCTACATTCGGCTTATCTGCTATCTGTGCTGGTAGATTTGGGGGGGGATTTTTTTTCCTAGAGTTTTTTCCCGATAATATTGTATAATATTCTGGTCAAGTATAAGAGTTAGCACATCTGACCCCTAATCCTAATTCTGCTACCACCTGCACAATGTGTAGACAGAGCCAGGTTCCTACAGAGCTGGCAGGGAAAGAGGCTTGGGCTGAGATGGGTAAGTCAGATGAACGTGCTAAAGCGATAGGAGCCATCCCATATCTAATCTTTTCTTTAGCTTTGAGCAGTTTGTTCAAATTCCACAAGCTTACTTTCATTTTTAGGACACATTCCTCTGTCTTCATTTTTCCTGTAAGGGAGATCATTTCCTTTCACATTATTTTATGATTACACAGGTAATCCATGCTCAATTCCACGGAGCACAGAAAGATACAAAGAGGATAATAAAAATAACCGTCATGAACATGTTGAAATATTCCTGTCCAGGATATTAGCTATGCATATATATGTGTTTATTTTGAAGATCAGAATCATAATGCATATAGTCACTGAACAATTTGCATTTCTTCTCTAAACTGCTCTTGTCCTTTGACCAAGTTTTTATGACAATGTTCATATTTTTTCTGATTGATTTGAAAACCCTATTTATATACTAAAGACAGTGGCCCCTCATCATAATTATAGCAATTTTGTGTCTGCTTTATTTTTTTAATTTATTTTGCTTTGTTTTTTTAAAATTAAAAGTGTATTAGTTTTCTAGCTGCTAAAACAAGTACCATACAATGGGTTGGCTTAACAACAGGAATTTATTGGCTCATGGTTTCAGAGGCTAGAAGGCTTGCCTCCTCCCGGGGATGATATCTTCTGGCTGGTCGCCAATCTTTGGAGTTCCTGGGTTTTTCTGTCACATGACAATGCACATGGCGGCGTCTACTGTGTTCTTTGCTGGGTTCTGTTGACTTCCAGCTTCTAACTGCTCCCTTCTTTCCAGGTAGGTTCCCTTTCTGTGTTCAATTTTCTTTGCTTCTAAGGACTTCAGCCCTATTAAACTAAGACCCACCCTCATTCGGTTTGGGCACAGCTTAACTAATAACATCTTCAAAGGTCCTATCGACAGATGAGTTTCTACTCACAGGACCAGGGGTTGGCACCTGAACATGCCTGTTGTGGAGGACATGATTCAATCTCCAACCCAAAGTAACCATAACCAATATAGAGTGATAAAAAGCAAAACATGTCACTGTAAAAAAAAAAGTAGTAAATATCAATAAGCAAAAGGAAGGTAATATCAGAAATAAAAGGTCACATTAATTGAACACCTTGAGACAGCTGCTGTTAATACCCAGCATGAATTTTTTCCCGATATGTGCATCTACATGTACATATATTTTTAATTGTGTTTACCTGAAAATTCTTGCCTATTACTTTATTTTTAACTTAACCATGCTTTTCTATTTTGGGTCTATGGCTTAAAAACTCTCATAATTTCATTCACAATTTTTTTTCTCTAATCTAAGAGACTTGCTATGGCATTAAATCCATTTACTCTCCTAACGTGTTTTTCCCCCTTGCTATTTCTTTCTGGAGTTTCTTTTTTGGGTATTTTATCTTAATATAGTCTGTTTATGTTTTATTAGTTATTCCATTTTCTTTTTACTTAAACCTTTTTTCCTCTACTCCTCTATGTCAAAAAAAAAAAAAATGAAAAGAAAATTCTTTCAATTCCTCCTGTGAGAGATGAAAATTTTTAATAAGTTACTTCTTTGTATGTTTCCCTCTCCTTTATGTAATCTGAAATTTTAGACCTAGGTAATTACTGTGTAATTATCTCAATTAATTATTTAATTATTAGTGTTTTAACATTAGATAACTCTAATATTTTTATTTTCTGATATTTTTATTTTCTACATGTGTATTTATGTAAGTTAGGTGTGCTCTAATTTTAATTAGTTCCAATGTTTATGCACATGGCCATTCTTTTTTTTTTTTATCAGTCTACACATTTTTCAGCTCTTTAGTTAGATTTCTTACTCAGTTACCTGTACCAATGGACAGAGACCAAGTGGATCTTCCTTTGTGAGTGAAAAACAAGATTGTGTCTTTGCTCTCTTTTCCTTGGTACTTGGTGAACCCTTTTCATCTGTAGACTTTGGTGGTCAGGAAAATGTTATTATTCCTTCATTCGTTGCTATGGGCCCATCAGCAATACTCTCTCCTTTTAGAATTCAGTTATTCTTAAATAGGAGTCCCTGGTTCTGTATTGCTCGCCTTTTTATTTTTCCTTCCTTCTCATATTTATCTCTATTCTTTCCACCTTAATTTCAGGAAAAATTCTTGAGTCTCTCTTCAACTTCAGAAATTTTATATATGCAGTATCAAATTCTTCATTGCATGCATCATGGTTTTTATTTAAATACTCGTGGTTTTCATCTCTATATATACCACTCTGATTTTAGAAATTCATGCCTACTTACTTTAGAGCTACATATGCAGATTTTTTAAGGCATATTGATAACACAACCAACGTCATTAAACTTTTCCCCCTACTATTTTCTGAGGTTAATCTGTTTCAGAGGGAAGTACTTGCTTTGATTCTTTGAAGCATATAAAATTGCCAGTATTCCAACCATTTTTTACTTACAAAATGGCAGTTTTATAGGTTTAACCTAAAAGAAATGATTTATCTTTTCTAGGACTTGTGACTTATTCATCCTTTCAGAAATTAGTCTTTTTGCTGCCCAGAATTGGCTTATGGCCAAGTCAAAATTAAGGTGGGTTTTTGAAAGATTTGTTTGTATTCTTGTTACTATTTTTTCAAGTCCAAGTAAATGAGAGGGCAAATATTCTTAAGGTAAATTTATATTGTCAGTTGAGTGTTCCTGAATACTGGGTTGTGGGAAAGAAGCCAGTGCCACAAGTAGTCCCAGCAGTGAACTATGTGTCATTTTTATATGAGTGTTGATACTGAGTATACCCGTAGAAAAGCCCACATCTCCTTGATACTGATTAATTGCCCTTTCTTCTTTCCATACTCATGACGTACAAAACCAATGGTGAGTGTGTTCTCTGCTCCTAGGTTTGGCAAACGAAAATACAGGATTCTCAGTTAAACTTGAATAAAAAACTAAATTTGAATAAACAACAAATGCTTTTTTAGTATAAATATGTCCTATGTAATATTTGGGGCATGCCATATTTGGGACACACTTACATTAAAAATTATTTATTTTTTATCTGAAACTCAAATTTATCCGGGCATCCCATATTTTATCTGGCAACTCTACTTCTCAGTCTAGTTACAACCTCAAATTTTCGACACAACCAAGCAGACAATATAAATCAACTGAAGTTGGTATGGGAGTTGATGTCTGGTTCACATACTCTAATGGAGCCTCAGATGGCCATTGATGGGGTCCAAATCCTATCAAATAGGTTGTGCTTGTCTTCATTTGTTTTAATTTCTTTGGACTACTCAAGAAAATACGATGAAATAGGTTGGTTTAAACAATGGGGATTTATTCGCTCATGATTTGAGACTGGGTGAAGGGCCAGATTAAGTCATCACCAAGGCAGTGCTTTCTTCCTGAAGGCTGCGGCGTTCTGGGGCTGGCTGCTGGTGATCCTTGGTCCTTAGCTTGTCACATGGCAAGACACATTGTGGTGTCTCTTGGTCTCTCCCTTTTCTTTCAGGTTTTGTTGATGTTCAGCTTCTTGCTTCCTGTGGCTTTCTTGCCCTCTGTCTGAATTTCATTCTGCTTATAAAAGACTCAGGTGGGCCCGGCTAGATAGCTCAGTGGATAAAGAGCTCGCCGGTGTACCACATGGGAGGCCCTGGGTTCGGTTCCCGGGGACCTCTCCTAGCGGGCAGACCGCCTTGAGAATGGCAAGCCACCATGGGCGGGCCAGAGCCGCCGTCAGCAGGGCAAGAAGCTGCCACGGACATGGCAAGAGCCGCCACGGGCAGGGCAGGTCGCCGGCGGATGGAGCGCAGCCAGCCACCCGTGAACTGAAAAGCCGGCCGTGAACAGACGCAGAGACCGCCCACAAGCGGGGAAAGCCGCGCCTGCGCAGTGTCCAATCTCGGCGCGTCACCGCAGCGGGGGGAAGGGGAGATATGTAATAAAAATAAATAAAAATCTTTAAAAAAAAATAAATAAATAAATAAATTGCTTAAAATCAGTGAAGAAGAGAAAAATCTTTAAAAAAAAAAAAAAAAAAAAAGACTCAGGTAATAGGATTAAGGCCCATCCTGATTGGGCTAGGTCACATATTAGCTGAAGTACTTCATCTAAAGGCCCTACTTACAATGTGTCACACCCATAGGAATGGGTTATATTTAAGAACATGTTTTGCTGGGGTGCGTACAGCTTCAAATCACCACTCCATCCTTGCTTCTCTGAGTTTTCATTTGTTAGCCAGGGTCTGCCAGGATTTCTTTTGCTCATCTTGTACAGAGGAACAGTGTATGTTACCCTCCATAGTTATCTATCTTCATTCAGGGATCATCTGACCACTGCTTCCATAAATTCTTCAAGTTTTATGGAAAGTCAATAGTATTTTCCTCTAGTTTCCACTATCATGCAGATTATCTATTACTTATTTTATTGATTGATTTATGTTTACATTTGAATATGGTTTTACTGAAGCATAGGTCATTTCAAAGCAAAGTAGTTTATGATTTCAATTCTTATATATAATACATTTAAGTCACTATATGAATTTAAATTTTTATTTGTATATTTCATTGTAGTGCTTTGACAACAAAATGACACTGGTATACCAGAGTGTACACACATCAACAGTAAGATGTAACTTTTCACTACACCATTGCTAGAATATAGCTTTTTGTAGAAGACATAAGCATGTAAGATGGCCACACTAAATAATTTTCTGGTTTTTTTTCTTAATCTTAATTTTCTGTCAGTAATACTTTATTAATCTCACCATTAATGGAACTGTAAATTATCTGAGTGATAGGGGCAGGTCATTCAACTGTATTATACTGCAGTAGTTGCTAGAGTAACGTCACACGCACCAGTAAGGAACTGTTACCATAATTAAGGGCTAGTTGCTATTGTTAGTTGCACAATGATAATGTTCTTCTGAAAATATTGCTTAGCCCACTTATATGTGAAAATGCCCTTTCCAACTTATGCAGAAGAAAAAAAATTCGGAAAGTTATTTTTGGCCTTGCTATGTCAAAAAGTCACCTGTACAAAGATCTAGGTGTTAAACCTAAAATTATCATTGTAAAATCCTATTAAAAACAAAATGTCATGCATTTTTAAAATCAATTATGCAGAGGCTTTAAAATTGTTGTAAGACCATATAGTATTTATTAGCTTTTATACTGCCAATGCACAACTAACAGGAAACTTGACTAGAGTAATAGAAATCTGTCTTAATTATACCTTTATATATCACCCTAGAGAGACAAATGCCAGAAGATCTGCAGAAATATTCAGTTCTGAGCATTCAAATGGCAAGATAAATGTTTGTGTTGTAATCCTTCACATACAGAATAATAAAACAAAAGGAAAAAATTCTGCAGTCTCACATTGCAAAAAAATGCACTGCTGTACAATATTAAGAAGGGATAAAGGATATTATCTATAACTCAAAAGTAACTTACAACTAGTGTCAAAGAGCAAACAAAACTTCTAAATAAAAGTATCAAAATAGACATAGTGGGAAGCGGATGTGACTCAAGTGATTAGGCTTCCTCCTACCAAATGGGAGGTCCCTGGTTCGGTTTCCGGTGCCTCCTAAAGAAGACAGCGAGTTGGCGCAATGGGCAGGCGCGACAAGCTGACACAAGAGACACAAGAAGAAAAACATAATAGGAGACACAACAAAGCAGGGAACAAAGGTGGCTCAAGTGATTAGGTGCCTCCTTCCCATATCAGAGGTCCTAGGTTCAGTTCCCAGTGCCTCCTAAGAGAAACAAGGGAGATGAACAGACACAGCAAGTGCAAATAACAAGGGGGTAGGGAGAAATAAATTAAATAAATTTTTGAAAAAAAATACACCTAGCAACTGAAGCACAAATACCGTACTAAATATAGTAAAGATTTAATAAGACAATGCACTAGTTGATAAAAGACACAAAAATAATTATTATTTTTAGGAGGTCCTGGGTATTGAATCCAGGACCTTGTACATGGGAAGCAGGTGCTCAACCACTGAACTACATCCGCTCCCCAGTGAGAGGTGATTTTTTTGTTTGTTTGTTTTTAGGAGGTACTGGGGACTGAACCCAGGACCTCGTACGTGGGGAGCAGGCACTCAATCACTTGAGCTACGTCTGTTCCCTTTTATTGCTTATTTTAAAGGGAATTTGAGAAGAGGAAAATTAGATGACTATGTTGTAGTCATCTTACCACCTAGACTGGAAAGCCAAGATAATTTTCTTGGTCTGAAACAAAATAAATTCTTGTATATGGCCCAATGGCCATATACATAGAAGCCCAATCATGATACATATGCATAGGATACTTGATATTTTTATAAATAGGGTGTTATAACTACAGAGATTTTAGAAAGAGTAATCCTGAAAGAAATTGCCTCCTGCCCCTTGAATGTGGGGCAATATAAAGTCACTGAAATTTCCTAAAGGAATATCATAAAACAGGACCCATTAGAGGAGTACAAATGAAACTTTGGAAATATCACCGTAAGACAATCTGTTATTTTACCACACACTGAAATCAAACTTCTCTTGAGATTGGAATAAAATAATTTAAGCAGAACCTTAAAAATGGCCTCCTTCCTTCTTTTCTTCTCCCCAAATGACACAGCACAGTACAACATTCTGTA
>PVKH010036606.1:0-11566 GCA_004027955.1 Chaetophractus vellerosus | reverse complement strand
TATTCAATCAATAAAATAAAATCCCAATAAGAACACACATAAAATCCCAATAAGAACACACATAAAATTTGAACAAACATGTAATCAAAAAATAAATTAGAATGGCAAATAAGCATATGAAATTATAATTAGTTGTTAGATGTAGCAGTTGGAAGCTTTTGTGGATGCAGAAAATCCTATTATTAAAGCTAATCCATTCTTGTTCATGTAAACTTATTTTAGGTGGGAACTTTTGATTATATTACTTCAGTTAAGGGCCATTGCTTAGATTGCATGACCCAGGATGGGTCTAAATCCTCTTACTGGGGGAGCCGGCTGTAGCTCAATTGGTAGGGCACTGGTTTACCACATGGGAGGCCCTGGGTTCAGTTCCTGGGACCTCCTTGAGTGGGCAGACCGCCTTGAGAAGGCAAGCCGCCATGGCAGGGCAAAGCCACCATGAGCAGGGCAAGCCGCCACGGGCAGGGCAAGCCCCCACAGGGAGGACAGGTCGCCCGTGAGCAGGACAGGCCTCCCACGAGCAGGCAAGGCCGCTGCGTGGTGAGCTGACTCAGCGGGTTGCCACAACAGGGGGAGACAAGCAGACACAGAAGAATGCAAAAATCAACACAGCAAGAACAAGCGGGGGGGGTGGGTATATAATAAAAGAAAGAAAGAAAGAAAGAAATCCTCTTACTGGAGTCCTTTATAAATGGAGGAATAAAAAGCTGCACACACAGAAAAAAAAGCTACAGAGACAAAAGAGGAACCCTGAAGCTGAGATAGATGGCCCTGGGAGCCAGAAGCTGAAATCAATAAAACACAGAAGCTGAGAGGAAGCCACTTTACCCTAAAGCTGAAAGCAATGAGGCCTGGATGAGAGGGGAGACACTGCCATGTGTCTGATTGCCCACAGCTGCAGCTTGGGGAGAAAGGATCTCCTCCTGATGATGCCTTGATTCAGACACTTTCATGACCTCAGAACCTAAACTTTTAATCTAATAAGTCCTCATTGGAAAAGTCAACCCATTTCTGGTATATTGCTCCAAGTAGATTTTAGCAAACTGAAACATTAGGGAAATGTAAATTTAAACCATTGTGAGATACCACTACAGCCCTACTAGAATGACCAAAACAAATACATAGAAAAAATGGGCAATACAAAGTGCCTAGTAAAGATGCAAAGCAACAAAAATTCTCATACATGCCAGGTAAGAATGTAGAATTTAGAAGCCAATTTGGAAAATGAGTGTATCAGTCAGGATAGTCTAAGTTATGTTGTTGTAACAAACAGCTCCAAAAGTCTCACTATTAAAACAACTAAGATTTATTTCTCACTAATATTACTTCTCTTTCATAGGTT
Organism: Chaetophractus vellerosus; assembly: GCA_004027955.1. Taxonomy (NCBI): domain Eukaryota; kingdom Metazoa; phylum Chordata; class Mammalia; order Cingulata; family Chlamyphoridae; genus Chaetophractus; species Chaetophractus vellerosus. The sequence continues at coordinate 10,224 of PVKH010036606.1, read as the reverse complement.
CCTAGTTGCGGGATTTTTCTGTGTTCCCTTCCAAATCAAGTGAGCCCTATGGCAGCAAATCTCCTAGTTTTCATGGCAAGCCTGATATAAGTACTGTGGTGACCAAACTGGGGGGATGGGAACAGCCCCAGGCAAGAAGTCCACAGATTACAACTGATCTTACCCAATGTTCAGTATTTTTTAATTGAATATACACTTTTTACTTTGTTGTTTGCTTTTGGTCTCTTTCCAGAATCCTAAAATGATTGTTTTTGATACTTTTGTCAAGTTTTATCATTGTTTTTTGGAAAGAGGATTTGCTGAGCTCCTTACTCCACCATTCTGGAAGTTTCAATAAGCTTGCTGTCATTCTTGTCTTTTTTCTTCTGTGTATGTGTATATTTTAAATCCAGGAATAACTCGGTTGGCAATGTATTGGTCCTGATAAGAGAGGAAAGAGGCTATATACTTAAAGAATTATAAGAACTAGCCTGCCAAGGTGGTGCTCCTGTGATTAAATTCTGAGGTTGTTTGATCAACAGGGATGGAATGTAAAGCTGGACAAAAAAATATTCATTGATTTGGGGGTACTTTCTTGGAGCATTGGAATTAACACCCTATCAAAGACCCAGGAGTTGGAGTGGCTGCTGAGGTGGCCCTTAGAAGCCTGTAAAAAATGATGGCCAACTCTCAGCAAAGCAGAAATCCCTGAGTTGCCCTGGCAGGTGGTAGAGAAAGCAAAAGGAAGGTCGAATGAGTTGGGAAAGCGAGAATGGATATATCATGTAAGACAAAAAGTCCCACTAGAGCAGGACTTCTTAACCAGGGGTCCAGGGACCCAAGGGGTCCATGGAAAGATTTCAGGGGTCCATGAGCTTGAACTGAAAAAAAAAAAAATCAACTTATCTTTATTTTCTCTGACCTCTAGCTGAAATCTACCATTTCCTTCACTTATGAATGTATGCAATAAATTACAGGAGTAGTCATTTCATATCACATTATAGTTGTTTCATATCTTGAAAAATTGCTTACGCTCATCCATACTTCGAAATTATTGTAGTTGTTAGACCTGATGCTAGTTGAGTGCCATAAAACTATCTGCTGCTACATTCTGAGAAGGGGTCTGTGTTTTTCACCTGACTGGCAAAGGGGTCGTGGAACAAAAAAGGTTAAGAACCCCTGCACTAGTGCTTGATGTTCCACAACAAGGCCCAGAAGACACACTATTCACAAAGGCCACCAGGAAGTTTGTTGGTGGCTTTCCTCTGCAGGTGAACGATGATGATAAGAAAGGTGGTTACATCTATAGGGGTAATGGAGCTCTGAAACTATAGAGCCCAGACTGTGGCACTTATCATAGAAGCCTAAATTACCATAATGACTGGCAAATTTGGAAGAGTATCTGAGATAGCTTGACCCACTGGGAATTGTGGAGGTAGTTATTAGAACATGGTGTCCCCAGAAACAAAACTTACCGGCAACCAACGAAGGTACTCTTTAATATTAATAATAATAAAATAATGGAAAAGCAGGAAGCTGAAGGTGGTTGTCCCAATAAAAAGTCATGATTCCTTATTCAATTCCCAAGCTTGAGCCAGACTCAGAACCCACTGACTGAAAAGATGGCTGGTCCCCAGGAGGAAAGACCCTGAAACACCAAGGCAAGTATCTACTGAGATGATGCTACCAGTCCTTCTACAAAGGGACCCATATCCATTTACTTGTGTGACTACATACTGGAGAAAGGGACATAACCAAGCATTTTGTTAGGGAACAGGCCCGGGGATTGAACCCAGGACCTCACATGTAGGAAGCCATCGCTCAACCACTGAGCCACATTGACTCCCCCAAGTTGGCTCCCTCATCTGTTTGCTTGTTGTTTGTTTTTTGTTGTTTTGTTTTTGTTTTTAGGAGGCACCGGGAACCAAACCTGGGACCTCCCATGTAGGAAGCAGGTGCTCAACTACTTGAGCCACATCCGCTCTCTATAACCAAGCAGTTTGAGGAGTATTAGAGCTGACCTGATATATAGAGACCCAAAGTGTCATCAGGGTCTCTTGTTAGACTGGGGGCCTATTAGAGCCAAGTAATAAATGGAGTCCTGGCTAGAGTCTTCTCTGAGTACATAATTAGAATTGATATACTTGGGAGTTGGAATAACTCCCATATTGGGTCCCTGATCTGTGGAATAAAAGCACCAAAGTGGGGAAAACCAAATGGAAAACTCTGAAACTACACTACTCCTCCCACTCAAGATAAAACATCAAAAACAATATCATAGTCCAGTGACGATGGGAGATGTTAATGCCACCATTAAGACATAAAAGATGCAGGGATAGTGGTTCCTATATCTCCATTTAATTTATCTGGCTCCTGCAGAAGCCGCATGGTTCCTAGAGAATGACTGTAGACTATTGCAGTCTTAACCAAGTAGGGGCCACAACTGCAGTTGCTATGTTAGATGAGGTATTACTGCTAGTCCAGATTAACAAGGTATCAGGTACATAGTACATAGCCATTGATTTGTAAAATACCTTCTTGTTCAATCAGTTGTAACGAAGATCAGATACAGTTAAATTCACGTAGGATAGGTACAGTTTTTTTTCCTAGTTTTGCCTCAGGGCTATGTTATTTCTCTCACCTTTTGTCATAACATAGTCTCCAAGAGATCTTGACCACTTGAACATCACACAGAAACAGCACGCGTGTGGTACATTACATTGATGATGTTGTGCTGATTGAACAGGATGAGCAATATGCAGCTAGTATGATGAATGGAGTGTAAGATACATGCTATCTTGATAGTGGGAGATAAATACCACAAAAATTCAGGGACCCACTTCTTCAGTTTAGGATTCAGTGGTCAGGCATGCTAGGATAACTCCTCCAAAGTAAAAAACAAATTGCTGCATCTTGCAGCTTCTACCTTAAAGTAGGAACTATGCAGCTTTTTTGTTTGTTTGTTACATATCCCCCCCTTTCTGCTTGTTCTTGCTGTGTTCATTTTTGCGTTCTTCTGTGTCTGCTCTGTTTCTCCCCGTTGCGGCGATGTGCCGAGTCAGCTCACCGCGCAGGCGGCTCTGCTCCGTTCGCTGGCAACTCTGCTTCTGTTCACGGGTGGCTCTGCTCCGTTCGCGGGTAACTTGCCCTGCCTGTGGCGCCTTTGCCCTGCTCGTGGCGGCTTTGCCCTGCCCGTGGAGGCTTTTTGCCCTGCCCACGGCAGCTCTGCCCTGCCCATGGCAGCTCGCCCTTCTCAAGGCAGTCTGCCCACCCGGAGAGGCCCCCGGGAACCGAGTCCAGAGCCTCCCATGTGGTGAACTGGTGCCCTATCCACTGGGCTACAGCCGGCCCCCAGGAACTATGCAGCTTTACGTGCAGCCAGGAGCAAGAAAGGGCATGGCAGTAGGTCCAGGCCATAGTGCAATCAGCTGCCCTAACATTTCGTGGTGGAGATATAAGTGCTGGGAAAAGATGAAGTTTGTAGTTTATGGCAAGATGTAGAAGGAGAATCACAACACAGATCCTTGATATGGAGTAAGATCATGCCCTCCAAAGCAGAGAATTACACGCTCTTTGAGAAACAACTCCTTGTCAGTTACTAAGCCCTGGTAGAGATGGAACATTTAACATGGGCACTAAATGACCATGCATCTGGTCACTTGTTGTTCCATAATGGTCCTATTATAAGCTGCGTTCTGTCAGACCTGACAAGTCATGAAATCAGACGTAGCAGCAGACCATCATAAGATGGAAATGGTATATTCTGAATTGATCTTGCCCAAGACCAGAAGGCATGAGCAAGTATCCCAGACTCCCATGTCACTCATCATAGCTGCTCCAATGCTCCTCCTCCAGCTTGCACCCATGACCATATAGGGAGTCTCATATGACTAAATGAAAGAGGAGAACAGACCCAAGCTTGCTTTATGGATGATTCAGGTTGGTATATGGATTCAAGCCAACATTTAGGCTTATTTAGGAGTTTCCTTAAAAGAGAGTGAGAGGGAAAATTTTCCCAATGGGCAGAATAGTGAGCAATGCACCTGGTCATCCACTTTATGTTGAAGGAGAAGTAGCCTGAGGTAAGAATACACATACATGCACACACACACACACACAGAGGTTTCTGGGCAGTGGCCATCTGGTTGGGAGTATTAAAGAAAAAGAGCTGGAAGATAGGAGAGAAGGAGGACTGGGGTAGAGACACATAGATGGACATATGGGAGTGGGAATATATTGTGCACATTTTTGTTTCACACATTAATGCCTACCAGAAAGCATTCACCAAGGAAGAAGTACTGAACAATCAAGCAGAGAAAAGTGACTTGGCCAGTTGACATTAGTCAGTCTTCATCTTGGCTACCCTGGAGTGGCATGATGGGCTCATGAATGGAATAACCAACATGGTGGAGACAGAGGCTATGTCTGTGCAACAGCATGTAGTCCTACTAACCAAAGCCAATGTAGTTAATGCTGTCTCTGAACGCCCAAATTGTTAGTAACATGGCTGAGGCTCTAATATGACACCATTCCTTGAAGCGATCAACTGGCTACTTGTTGACAAGTTGGCTACATTGGACCCTTCTGATTTTGAAAGAGTCAGTGCTTCATCTTCCCAGGGATAGATACCTGTTGCAGGCCTGGGTTTGTCTTTCCTGACCATGGAGCCTCAGCTGGCATCACTATTTGGAGGCTTTTGAAATGCCTGATCTACAAGCATGGAATCTCACACAGCATTGTATTTAACTTGGGGACTCACTTTACAGCAACCAAATTGTGGAAACAGATCTCCAACCACAGAATCCATTGGTTGTAGCACATACCACACAATCTAGGGACAGCTGACCTTATAGAATGCTGGAAAGGCCATCTATGTGTGCAGCTCAGTTGCCAGCATGAAGGAAACTCCTGAAGGGATGAGGTGCCAGCCTTCAGAATGCAATGTATTTGTTAAATCAGAGAACTCCATAGGGCACTGTTTCCCCAGTTGGAAGGATACATAAGTCCGGGAACCAACAAGTAAAGGTAGGAATGGCCCCATTTACTATCCCATCTGATACTTCACTGGGAAATCTTGTGTTTCTCATCCCTGCAACTTTGTGCTCTGTGAGGTTTGGAGTCCTTGTCCTAAAGGGGGTGCACTTGCTAAGGGGCACATGAGGGTATTATTTAATTGTAAGTTATGGTTGCCCCAGGGTACTTAGGACTCCTTGTGCCCAAGGTCCAGCAGGTGAAAAGATGAGTTACCATTCTGGCAGAGGTAATTGACCCTGATCAGCAGGAAGAGGTAGGACTGCTTGTATACAATAGAGACAGGGAGATAATCCATTTGGATGCCTTCTGGTGCTGCTTTGTCCCACTGTAACTAAGAACAGATGTTCTGCAACCTAACTGAGAAGGCTATGGGTTTCAAGTGTTTAGACTTTTCAGGGATGAAGGCTTTGTTCACCCCATCAGGAAAGTCCCAGACTTGCTGAGAGTGAGAAGGAATTTAGAATGGATAGTGGAGGAAGAGAGGATGAGTTGTGGCTTTGAGATGACCTGTGGTGATGGGGATTTTAGTTCATCTTACTAATTTCTTCTGCTGAGTTTTCCCTCAGGAGGAGAAGCCCACAAGAACCATGGAGGAGTGGCTCCCTGCTTCTGCATGAAGTAGGTCTTCACAGTGGTCTATGGAAACCATGAAAATGCACCTCACAGACCTCTAGGATGCCTAACTGAAGGAGGGCATAAATGCCTGTGCTTAAAACCTGTCACAGTGTTGCAGGGTGGCTATGCCTCCCATGGGCTGCTCTTCACTCAGTGAGGACAACATGGAACTCACTGATGGAAGACCTTAGGCTCAAGTCCAACAGCTTTGTCAAATCTTCCTGAGACTAGGACACTTTCACCCAACCTTCTCTCTTCCTCTCCTTCACTTGGTTCAGATTTAAATCATGGTCAGATGACTCCCCCCTCTTCTCTGGCTCCATGCCTATTTCCTTTCCCACAGACATTTCCCCTAACAAATTCTTGCACATTTAATCCCATCTTGGTGTTTGCTTCTCAGAAGATCCAGACTAACAGTGCTGTGACTTTGTTTTGGCAGACAACTAACTTACATGTGAATTGCTTGTAGTTTGAGGCTTATTTTCAGGCCAGAAAGATGGAAAAATAGCCCTTATCTCTAGGGCTAACTGAGCCCTAAAACTAAAGAGTTACCCCTCTGGGGTTTCTTCTACTGAATGCCCTGATGTTCAATGAGGACTCCCCAGTCTGACTGATTGGAATTTGAACATCTCCCAGCTTTTTGTGAGTGCTGGGAAAAGCTCAGTTTACAGCTTCCTGGTTGTTCTTTGAGGGGTTTGTGGCATTTTATCCTATGCATGTACAGCTAAGTATGCAGCAGTAGACTCAAGGGACCACTATGCAGATTTCTCTGCATATCTCCCCATTTCCTGGTACTCCCCTCTATCAATTCTACATCCCTCAGCCTCCTCAACTCCAGTCCAGAAAGTGCTTCCAGATAGAAAGCCAGCACTATTGTAGGTCTTCCTTTATGTTCCTTATCTCAGGGAGAGATCACAGCCCTGTACTGATTGAACTTCAATGTCCAAAAGCAATTGTTTTTTAAATTTTGTCCAGTTTTCTAGTTGATTATCATAGAAAGGTAATTACCACAGAAGGTTAAGTCTGATTCTAGTTACTTCATCACAGAAGTGGAATTCCAGTACCCTTATACCTGGGCAAATGATGTCCCTGCTTTGACTTGTGCCTCAAGAGAGTCCTGTACTTCAGAATGCCATTCTTGAAGTTTTCTAAGTCTCCTCTACCCCTGGTGCCTAAGACCAGCTGGGGCCATTTACAGGGTGCCCCAGACTCAGACCAGTACTTACATGGGCTCAGGTCTCTGTTTCTTCCATTCTGAGTGCTCTCTGACCTTTGTCCTGCACATGGGGTAACCAGATCCCATGAGGAACTTTGATACAAGAGTATGGCTTAGATAGTGGATGGCTCCCTCTGGCTGATATATTTCTTTTGTATAATTATGTCCAGTTGGACTGCCAGAAAAGTGCTGACATACTGATTTTTGGTGACTTTCACTCACATGGAACAGTGTAAGTTCAGGTCTTTGGTCTACTACCAACTCTTGGGCTTTACCCATGTGTAAGGTTCAGTGCTTCAACTCTCACCTGTACATGTTCTAACTGGTCTACAACACTGAATAAAGGATGCAGACATCCTTTATTCTTTGGGAGCCCTGTCCTGGGCACTCAGGATAGTCAACCCACTCCTTTCACATGGCAGACATTCTTTCACTGGTGGCTGCACCTATTTCTTCCAAGAGCTTCTGAGACCATTGCTCTGAAATACCAATGAGCCTTCTAATGACTATTTTTAGGAGGTGGAAGAACAGGTCACACAAAATAGACTTATTCCAATATTTCCATTAACAGGGGCCATTTGATTCCTTCCTCTGCAATAGTGGTTCTCAACTTTGGCTAAACTTAAGAATCACTTGGGTAGCTTTAAAAAATGTCAATGCTGAGGCCCCACTTCTGACTAATTATATCAGAATTTCTGGGCCTGGGGCTTCAGCATATTTTGAAAACTCCTGAGGAGATTCTAGTGTGCAGCCAGATTTGAGAACCTTGCTCTAATTCTGGTATCTCAGGCTCATTGATTGTAGGCTACTGCTGAGTTCACGTTTCAATTAATTCCAATCTTAAACCCAGAGGATAGCATATTAAATACAGAATCCTAGATGAGAGCATCAAAAGCAATACGTTTGGCCTTATGTAATCTTATATTTTGTCTAATACCCTTAAAATCCATTCCCATATATGCTTGCCCAGACTCCTGCTGATAGAAAATTGAAAGATCCTTTGGTGTGTAGTTTCTCTCATCCTGGAGCAGATCTTGCACTTTGTCCTATTTTAGGATCTTGTTGTGAGCCTGGAAGCAATGAGGAGTAGTGTGTGAGAGTTCTGAGAATAAACATCCCTTTTCAGGCAAATTGCTCCAGTTGAGACAGAATGGGTTTTCTGCAAGGGAGGGCTGTTTCCTCAGACAGGAGAGACTGCTTCCACTGGTGAAGAAGGTTCAGAGGGAACGGATGGTTCAAAGTTCTCAGCTTTGTCTGTGTCTGTGCAAATATCCTCATCCCAAGGCTCAGTTTCCACTCCTTCCCAAACAGTGCCCTTAACTTAGAACTAGGCACTTGGTGGGATTGCCCATTTAACTGACATTGTAACCCTGAGCCTAATCCTAAACTATGTTGGCCCTGCAGCTAGATGAGATAAAAGACTTTTCTTAAAGATCACCATAGATCACCACCTCTCCACTTGGACCTTGAGATGACAGTTTAAAGCCTTAAGTTTATTTCTTTTTCTTTTTCTTTTTGAAGTCTCTTCAGGGCAGTCAGAAGAAGCAGCTATTGTCATAACAACTCATAGTAGTTATATCCCACAGCCCCTCCATATCCCATGACTTTCTTTCTACCTGAAATCCATCTCATACCACCATAGTTGAAAAGTTGAGTAAGTACTGCCCCATTTTTCTCCTAGCAAGGAAGTTATTCATGTGCTCTTCAAATATGTGGGCCACCCAATCCCATAGCTACATTTGAGTCTCTTTTCTGAGACAATTCCTGTAAAATTGTATTAACTCATAGCAGATAACAGAGGTTATGATCCACTGGTTTAACCAAAGAGTATTTTACAAAGGGACTATGTTTAGAGGTATGGACAGGGTTAAGGAAAAAAATAAAGAATGGTCAAGCATCCAGGCACTAGCAACAATGAGAAATCGTTACATTTAGGTCTGAAGAGGCAAGAGGAAATGATACTTTCAGAGCCTGGAAAAAGCTGGAACTGTGGATAAGGGTCACTCAACAGAAACTGTGGCCACAGAGGAGTTTAACCCTTGCCAGGTGATAGTGCTGAGGTACATCGTTGCCAAGTGAGAAGGAGCCAGGGAGAAGAAATAGCTCAATCTCTCTCTTTTTCTGTCTTTTGATCTCCTGATGGTGCCTCCCATTGGCCAAATCCCACTAGAATCAGAGGTCAAGAGAGCCTGGCTGCTCTCTCTGCCTAGAGGAGCCCATATCAACTCTTGATGTGTATTTTCATCTTTCTCTCCCATTTCTCAGCAAGCTCTGTTCTTTCCCCCATTTCCCAAATAAATTCTTTTTACTGGCCTAACTAAACTGACATGTTCATAAATTCTTTTATGCATCATAGCCAAGAACCTAGAGGAATCCAACATTTTCCCATCTTCATTTGGTGAGCCATTGCCAGGAGAAATATGAGTGGTACTCCCAGACCCCTGCCAGAAACTGGTGAGTTTTAAGGCCTGTCTGTGCCCTCTTTTGGTTCTGCCATTTTAAAGGTGGTTAAGAGACAGGGGGTTCCTGGATAAGCTCCCAAAAGATATAAACCCGGCCTGCCTAAACTCTGGGCTCCCTCTCTGGAGGAGTCAAGGTCTAGTCCCCATGCTGTGTAGATCTAAGGAAGTTCTGGTTGGCTTAGATTGCTAGGTAACTACTTTTAATTAAAGGTGTGCCTCTGATCTTCCCTCAACTGCTGTCCTCATTCTGGGTCTATGAGGTGCTTTAGAATGCCTTAGGAACTGAAGATGCATTTGTTAGAGTGAGGTCTAAGCCCCACCCTCAGCAGTGCCCAAAGAGGTCTGGTGAGTGTCTGGGGTGGGGGGATGGTCCCTGAGGGTGTTTGTGGGCAAATCACTGGACAATCAGTCTCTAGGTTTTTACAGGCTTTTACTGTCAGGTTTTACTGGGGAACTCAGCCCTTGGAAGCGGCTCTGCGGTGAGCTCACTCATAGCCAGTTCCTACGATGGCTGCAAAGTAGGCAAAAGCGTTTAAAGGTCCCTAGCCAGCCCCTTTCCTAGCAGGAAAGCCTGGCTTGGGTGTTTCCATCTGGGAACCGGACCTAGATGCCCCCAAGTCCTCTAAGGCTCTGGGGACACCCAGAGACAAAGCTCCTGATCCCCAGAATGGGACAGCAAGCAGGGCTCCCAATTTCTAGGACTCTGGCTCAGCGAGCAGCCTGTTCTGTCAGGACAGCAGTGGGACACCCCCAAACTAACAAACGCAGTTTTCCATCTCTAGGATAATGAGCGGCTTTTAAACTGGGACAACCTGCCTAGTCTTGATAAGGAATGCCCACTTGTCTCTCTATATGCATAACTGAAGCCTGCATTCAGGATAGCAGAACCCTGCATAGTCCAGACCAGGTGGGAGACCC
>PVKH010036605.1:0-11565 GCA_004027955.1 Chaetophractus vellerosus | reverse complement strand
TTGATTTCTGAGTAGATTTTCTTGTTTTGAGCACAGGACATGAAGTGACCTTGTATTATAATTTTTTAGCTCATCAGGTATGTATTGCTACCCTTCTCTTTTTCTAAGAAATGATTGAAAAACAAGACATAAAGCCCACATGAGTTAAGATTCACTATTTAAAGAGGCAGCAGTCTTTTAGAAATTGGCCTATTTGGACTTTCTGTTCTCTCAAATGAAAAATGTCATTTGGTTGCAGGATGTGGGGAGTATATGAAGTTTAAACCATGTTCCTGAACTTCTAGAGAATGTGTCTTCATCATAGGCCATGGGCTTGGTTTACTCATGTCTGCAGCCCCAGCAAGACCAGTGAAGAGTAGGTTCTTGGCCAGAATCTGCTGGACTGAAGGTTGAGATGATATATGTTGGCCGTCCTTCTGAGTCACTTTTGTTTGAGTGTATAAAATGAAATGTCTTGCAGAAATCCTGGTGTCAATCATATCCTTTAAGCTGCCATGAAGGAAAAGGGGGAAATCATTTAAACAAGAAATTACTAGAGTATATGTTGTTCATTTTCAGTCTTGTGAAATGAGATCACACTTCCTTGGTTAACTGTAACTCAGTTCCAAGTAGGACACACCAGTTGACAATATATGTTCTGTATCACAGAAATTAAATTAGGGGCTAAACATGTCCATGGAAAGCGTAACATGTGAAGCATTGTAATAACATAAAAGTGAAATTCCTAATTGTGGGTGAGGGGTTTGGAGAGGTAAAGGAAGAGGAGGGTACATTAAGCTTCCTACCCTAGAGTGACAGGTGAAGTTTGGCATCTTGGTGAAGGTCATTGTGGTCATCACACAGCTTCAGGTAAATGATACTATTGCAATCCGCAATGAAAGACCACAGAACAATTCTAGTGTTTGCAAGATCTTAACTAGAATATAGAATGACATAAAAGGAGATAAGTAATTTTTATATGCTATATCTCTGGCTCACTTTGTAAACTGAAAACCAACAGGAAACTTTAAAAAGAAAGAAAAAGAAGAAAAAATGCAATTCATATGATAACTGTGTTTTTTAAAGGAAGACAAGTGGGCAGGAGGGGAATACACTTCTTTTTTTTTTTACTTAAAAGCTTAACACAATCATTTAATTTTATTTTTGGTGTTTATACTACCAGTGGGTTAGACAAGTAAATAGTTGAACTGGAAATTTTTAATATATTTGAGAAGTAAGCGTGGCTATTATTTTTTTAAAATAGCAAATACCATTGTGGACATGCAAGTTTTATGCTTTGCTTTGAAAAAAACTGAAATATAGATTTTTCTCCTAGTGTTGACTTCCAATTCTTCTAATCTAGTATTGATGCAAATTCAGGCCCTAATTTAGGCACTACCCCCTAATTTTCTTGTCTCTTATATTGACACATTTCATTTAATTTAGCATGATGGCAAACAGCTGTTGAACTATTAATCTTTTCTCAGCAAAGCTAGAAAAATATCATTTAGATTACTTTGATAATGATAAAACCTTTTCTAAAAACTAAAATCACAGAGGTAAAGTAATGAGTGGTCAAATGTGAATATGCATTAAAATTTATGGAACTTAGAAATGGAGGAAAATATGGCTGGTATCTCTTTGCCCATGCTTTTTTGAATGTAAGTAAAAATTAAATGTAGCCAATTTTGTATTGCGTTAGTAGTCACGTGGTAGCGGGTCAATTGTATAACTGTTATTACTAATTCCTTTTTTTATTCAGGTAAAAATTGTACTTTAAAATCTTTGAGGGTGAACCAGTTAGTATTTTTGCTCTGTGTTCATTTACATTCTGTACTGTGTAGATTAGCAATGATATAGGACAGTACTTACCTGAAAATGTTTTTCAGGTTCGAAAGCAGTGCTAGAGATAACTTTATTCAAGGTAGGCATTTTCAGCAGTTTTTCAAAAATTAAATTTTAATAAAGTCCAGTTGTTTGCCCGGCCTATATGATAGCAAATCTCATCTGCATTGCAAAGCTTAATACTATAGGTCTGTCTGCCAAACATGCAAAAATAGACACAGCTCAATAGACAAACATGAAAATTAGTTTAGAGCGTATGCATTGGAGAACATCTCAAGTAAAAAGGAGCGAGAAAGGGCATTCTTGCTTTGAATTGAGTAGGGTCTGCCAGAGTTCACGTACTTTACATTTAAGATTTGATGGTGGAGGTGGAAATGTTTGGTGTAAATGATACTGCTATAACTTCTGTCTGCTGAGCTCTTTTTGTGTGGAGGGGCCTCCTCTGAGACCCCTGCTCTATCTTGAGTTCTGCAGCCCAGACCGTCATTTCTTTATGTTTTCTTATCTCCATTTGCCCTGTAACAGAGTTCTCACTACTGGAGAAACCAATCCTGGGGACACACATCAGCAGTAAAGTACACGATTTTCATTTTCAATTTGAATTGTTTTGTTGTAAAAACAAAAAGGTTTGGGGGCAGGTTGCAGAATAGTAATTTTAAGTCCCAGTGCTAGGGTTTTCCCCCACCCAAATGGTGAACATTTTTGGTGAAAACCTCCAATTTCCTCTTACAGTAAACATGAACATTATGATTTCACTCACAGCCTGCATTTTCCCCCCAATCTTAATGGCAAGAATCTGCATATACTTGCTTGTGGAAATGTCATAAATTGGCCTCAGATCAATTCCTCAACGATAGTACGCACCAAAGTACCACTTTCAAATTTTTAGCCCTAGTGAAACAAGATTTAAGTCTTCTCAGTGGTGTTTGCCTTTCCACATTCAGGGCAGACAGCAGAGCGATAAGCAGGGATATATATTCTGTATAAAATTAATACCATGTCATTACATGTTATTCTGAAGAATGAGCAAAAGGGTGAGAACATTTAGTAAAATGACAATAAAATTTCGCTATCTTGAAAAAACATTTATGAGCATCTGGTCAGGTGCTATGGAATGAATCGTCTACCCTGTTAGTTACTTGATCTAAATAAACCAGTGTTTTTCTCTTCATTTGCACCGTATGCTGATCCCAGTTATATGGGCAGATCCCAGTTTTATGGGCAGAAAGAGGCAGCTTGCGATGTTTCTGAAAGGATTACACACTGTTTTACATAAGGAAGTGTGCAGATGCAGGAGTGGATGTGGGATGAAAACATACTCCATGCTTTCTTTGTATTTTAGGAAGCTTGATTTTAATGATCTTACTCAAACCATTTTTATTTAACTTAGATCTGGTAGATATATGCTAAGTGAAAAACATTCTGTGAACAGGTTTCACCAGCGATTAATACTCCACACTCCCAAACTGAAAATTGTGGCTTTTTATTCATTTCGAAAGATCCAGAGCAGCAGAAAGCATCTTGTCTACAAGAACTAACTCTCTTCCGAAGGGGGAAAAATAAGCCTCCACTTTAATGAAATTAGAGATATTGTGGATATTAAGCAAACAGAGACACGTTTGAGTAGCAGTCTGGTTTCCAAAAACAAAGCCCTATGAGTCACATATTATTCCACATGAAAATAAATTGATAGATGACAAAATGAGAAAAAGATTATATGCAAAACTTGAAATGTTTTTTCACCTTTGCTTTTTTCCAACCAAGTTGACCTTGTCTTGAAGAGTTCATTGGCATATAGACTAGATAAATGAAGGTCTTGGTACTTGTTTTTATTAACTCTAAAAGTTGTTTGCCATTAAATATAATCCAATTCCTTTGTTGTTTTGTTTGTGTCTGTCCCAGGCAGAGGTGGTTGCTACTTCTCTCTACATTGAGATTTTGATCTTTTCTTTTGTTTTCAGGGTAAGAAGTGACCTTTTGAGGTGACTATAACTGAAGATTGCTTTACAGAAGCCAAAAAAGGTAAATGCAGATATAATTAGTGGAATTATATCTCGCACTCTGTCGCCTTCTAGGCATTTAAATTCAGTTGTTTTTCCTCCGTATTTGTCAAATATACATGTTTTTATTCTTGTGTAAGTATGCATGTAGCATATATTATTTTTGGAGGACTCTAAAGAAATTGCCCCTAAGAAATGGTCCACAAATTTACACTTTTCCCCCCTAATATTATCATCCTTTCCCCTCTCTGTTGAAGCTTTGGCATTGATTTTGTTTTTTGTTTTTTTGGCTGTTGGTGTCGGTTATTTAAAGTTAGAAAGGAATATGCACATCACAGGGTGATGATTCATAAATTAACTTGCTGCAAACAAGAGTACTGCATGTCAGTGTTCCGGGCTGACATGGTGTCATCCGGTTGATGTTCACCTGGCGGCTTTATAATCACCTTCTCTCAGAAATTAATAGTCAGGTGCCATAGCAACACGCCACGTGGCTGTAGCTGCTGAGTGCCGAGGAACCTGTCCCTGTGATGTCAGTGCTGGGCTACCTTATTCCTTTGACCTTGCTTGAAAATCAAATGAGTATTTGATTTTAAACTTAGAAGTTTTCAGGGAGAGTAATGTGGCTGATGAATTAAAATTTAATTTTCTTAAAATCCCTCTTTGGGGAAACAATCGCACTCTGGTTAAAACAGTTACGGATTCTCCCTATTTACTCGATTCCTAAAGTATCTCTCTGGTGACACCCATGGTGACACCATCTTACCTACATTAGCCTTGCAGGTCATTTTAACGTCTGATGTTTCTCAAGTAGTAATTAAGTGTCTTCATTTTATATTTGGATTTTGGCTTTTTAATAGCTCCATTTGGTTTAGTAGATTTGTGTCTATTTAAAAACAAGGTTACTTGCTGGCATGCTGAACAAAGTTTATGTGTGGGTAAGGTACAGTCTTCTTACTCTTTAGTTGAACAAGGCTTTTTGTGGAACTTTTATAATGGGCGGGTCAGTTTTGTTTTTAATCCTACCTAGGGTTTTTGTGTTCTAGAATGCATTGTAAAGGTATGGATTTGTTTTTATAGGTACATCCTGGCCCATTTGGTTTGGGCCCCAAAGATCAGACTCTCCTCATTTCATCATCTTTATTGTTTAAATAAAACCTCTGCAGGAAGCACCTAATAAGAGCCCTCCAAAGAGTTTTGTCCCTTTCAGACATTCATTCTTGGCCACAGTTACTCAGCTGGACGGTAACTTGCCGATCCCTGGTCTCTGTGATCCCTCAGAGTATCTCATTCTAAGATGCTGGAGCTTCGAAGCTGAGCCAGGTGTTTACTCACCTTACATTGTTAACGGAGGTTTCAGGTGAAGCTAAAAATTATGAATTAACACTGCCAGGAAGGTGGTTGAAAAGTTGAATAATTCAGCTTGAAAGTTGCATTATCCCTAAAGCTCCAAACAAGGGCTTCACTAGTAGGTTTTCATTGTTTTTTTTTTGAGTCACCTGTAAAAATGAATTATTTTTCTTCTGACTTGACAACTTTAGTTTGTCTACACTTATACCCATGACCTGAACACTGACATGTTTAATATTCTGGAGTGTTATTTTTCCCAATTCATTGATATTGTTCAAAGTTAAAAATATCCTGAGTCAAGGGTAAATTAGGGGAAAAAGTTTCCAGGAATATTTTGGGGGTGCATGTTTTCTTCACTCTATTGATGTTTGCTCTAATTCTACTCAGTTCCGTAATTGTGTAGTTCGATCAAGAGGTTTGCTCCCTAAACACAGATGCTGCTTTGTTCTTGTAATTTTGTTTATTGTGTGTGCCCTGTGTTTCTGGGGCTGTCAGCTGGGCACAAGTATCTTCTTTAAATTGAAGATATTGATTGTTGCTTGCCATGCCTGCCCTGCAGGTCCTCACAAATCATCTCACCTGGGCATTTTCTCTCCTGTCCTAGTCACTGATAAAAATGGGGGCACAGAGGCACACTGCCTAGGTATGAATTTCTGTTTTGCCTCCTTCTAGCTACAGTTTTCATAATTGTACCCATCTACCTTGTTTCTTTGGTGTTGAGAAAATGTAATGAGCTGATCTATAAAGTATTTAACATAGTATCTGGAAAGTAGTGATTGGTCAGTTATATTGTTGTTCCTGTGACTAATGTTATAGTTGTTATTATTACGATCTGGCTAGCTAGGCTGATGCATTTTAGTGCAGTGATGTGAAAAGTTGAGAGGTATTCCACATTAAAAAAAAAAAGTTTTGGGGAGCAGATGTGGCTCAAGCAGTTGAGCACCCGCCTCCCACAGGGGAGGTCCCAGATTCAGTTCCCATTGCCTCCTAAAAACAAACAAGCAAACAAAACAAGCAACAAGCAAAACAAACAAACAACCAACCTAGGGAAACCTGTATCACTCAGTGGTTGAGTGCCAGCTTCCCACATACAAGGTCGCAGGTTCAATCCCCAGCCCCTAGTACCTCAGGAAAAAAAAATGTTTATAATCACCTTCAAGGATATGGTCTATTATATTCTACAATATCCTACAAGTAAAAAATGTCAGGGCCATAGGAAAAACATGTCCTCCTGATGCCTCCTTTCATGACTCAAAGAAACCTGAGTTTTCTTTTTGACTTGACTGCTAAGAAGCTCAGAGTAAAAATTTTTGCTCTATTTCTGTAGTTTTCCTCAACTTCAGCTTTTTGTTGTTATTACTGTTTTTTGTTTTGTTTTGTTTTGTTTTACATGATCTTCATTTTTCTTACTGCAATGAACATTTTATTACTTTGGTTGCATCTGTTTTGCCTCTCATTTCAGATTCTTTTGGGAAATAAGTTAGGGTATGTAGGCTCAAGTAAATAATAAATTACATGCATTTTTACCTTTAAACAAGCTTAAGGATCTTTTAAAAAGTAATTTTTATATACCTAGACCTCCTATGTATGAAAGGGAAAAAAGGTTTATTAAAATTATAAAATAAAAATGATATATGAAATTGGTAGAGTGGTTAGTGTTTCTTTCAGTGAGTAAGCCCTAAACAAAGAGAAGATCTTGCTATCCAGTGATGGTCATGATACCAGACCATCTTTTATACTATAAGAAAAACGTAGATTTCAGATGCCAGGAGCGTCTCAGTAAATGCCATGCCTCAAATTTGAAATCTGGGAATCATTAACAGTCAGTGTAGATGCAGATAAATACGCCTGCAAAGGCACTATGGGAACAACTGGTTGTGTGCAGAAAAGTTGCCAGGAAAATTCAGGAAACCAGATGAAGCCATTTTTCAAATTTAGATTTGAAGGTCTAAAGAATCATAAATAACAGTCATCATATTTGATAGTGATATAACACTTTTCTTCCAAGTAGATCAGAGTACTTTATTAAATGGGTCTGGTTGACAGCATTCCTGAGGAGTAGCTGGCAATTATTATTATCCTCAGTTTACAGACAGGTAAAGTGGGCCCCCAGATGTTAAATAACTTACCTAAGGTCATTTAGGGGAACTAAAAAGAGAACTTGCTTTGGTCAAAATTATATTGATGTCATTCTATTGTGCCTGGCTTGACTTGGTAATTTAATAATATTGAACTGTGTGGCGTTTTCTTCCTCCTTCCCTTCACCATTGACGATTCACTGACATGCGCTTTTGCTTAAAATTCAAATCCAGTTTGTAGTAGAATCGATCATCTTGTATTCAGTCCTGAATGGCTTTTGAAGTTAATAATTATCACCAAGCCCATTTAGATTACAATTAAATGGAAGTTTTTAAGCATTAGACATCTTCAAGCTTCACATTTTGTGGGGTGGCTCAGTTTGTTTGTTTGTTTGTTTGTTTGTTTGTTTGTTTTTATAGTAAAACTTATTTGTGAGAGTGTTAAAAATCAATCTAAAAGAAAATGTAATCATTGCAGTTTTCTCCTACCTTTGTGCTTTATTTGAGCTACTTAATGTTTGATCAAGGAATTATAATACATCTTTATAGATTCCATTCATTGTGTATTACATATTACAAATTGGTTTTTGGTTAAAAATAAGGCAGAGTATTCAGCCATTTGAAATCTATTTATTGGTTCTTTTGAAAAGTATATTTATATGATTTAAATATTTGCTAAATGACAACAACTACTCTGAGCCAAACCCATTCAAAATGACCTTTCCATAGCATTCAACATTTGAATTATATAACTATTAATTCATTAAGTTAAGAAAATGAGGCCATAGACAGACTGGAAAAGAGTGTATTTACTGAGTTACCAGATGACCACCTTGGCTGAAATGACTAATTGGTACATTGGTTCAGTACAGCATTTCAGGGCCCCCTGTTCCCCAAACACATATGCTTGGGTTATAACAGCTTAGCCTGGGTTTTAACAGTTAGGGTAAAGACTAAGCTGATGTAACAAAGAGACCCCACCCAATATACAATGGCTTAAATAGGATAGCAGTTTACTTCTCTGTCATATACCATTCTGGCCAGTCTAGCCTGCTAGGCAGTTTCCTTCCCTCATGTGCTGTCATTCCTTGGGACTTTGTCTTTATCTGCATAGTTGAAAGGTTGCTGCCACAACAGTGGAGCAAGCAATTTTCTTTTAAGCAGTAGATTTAAAAATTGGACACATCACATCCATTGACATTTAATTGGTAAGATTATGGTCATATGGCACACCAAACTGCAAAGGCTCCTGGGAAATGTATCTACCTTGGCAGCCAGGAGCCTAGGAAGAATTAGAGAACAGATTTAATGGGAAACTAGAACACAGCTACTTGATGGGTTAAATTGCCCCAACCCAATAATTTCTCTCATTCATTCATTCATTCATTCATTCATAATATACATACAAATGTATGAATATCAATGTTTGCATTCATTCTTTCTGCTGATATTTATTGTCCATTCTATACTAGGTGCTAGGATCATAGCACTAGACAAGAAAGACATGGTCTCTGTCCTCACCGAGTTTATATTCTAGAGTGAAAGACAGTCATTAATGATGATGATGAGTGTTTGGAAAGACAACTATTGGTTGCTTTGGAAAACTATAACAGGAAGATCTATTTTAGTGTGTGAGGGTATCAGGAATTAGGTATTTTAGAGTTATATGGAAGCTACGTGGATTTTCTTGTACATTTCATGCCAATGCTGTTGTGAATGTTATCAGCTATGTTACTTTTCTTGACAGCTTCATTTAGAAATAATTCACATACTATACAATTCACCCATTTACTGTGTATGGGTCAATGGTTTTTAGTTCATTCACAGAGTTTGCAACCATCATCACAATTTAATTCTAGAACATTGTTTTCGCCCCAAAAAGAAGTCCGAGGCCCTATTAAACAGCTTGCTTTCTCTACTTTCCAGCCCCTGGCAACCCGCTAGTCAATTTTTTCTCTATATAGATTTGCCTATTTTGGACGTTTCATATAATAGAATTATGTAATATATATCCTTTTGTGACTGCCTTCTTTTTCTTAGCATAATGTTATCAAAGTTCATCCAAGACTTTTTAATTTTTAAACTATCTTTCAACTTCAAGGTGTGTGAGTTCTTACTCCTAAATCTAACAAAATGGTGGCCAGGAATGTTCTTACATATAATGGAACTGGGGGAAAAATTAATTAGTGTTTTACATGCTGTTTACATTCCCATAGAGTTCTGACTTGGCCTCTCAATGGTTAAACTTCAGAATTTAAATGTTTGCATTTTAAGTTAGCTGTTTTTAAACATTGTTAACCATAATGCTAAACTAAGTTACTCTGTAAACAAGAGCTGTCTCTCTTGAATTTTAGTTGCAAAGAAAAAAAAATTTTAAATATTGATATCCAGAGAAATATGCTCAATAGAGTTCGTTTTCAAGCAGAAGTCACTTGTTGAAATGTACATGAAGGCATATTTAGTAGTAAAGACAATATTTGCAGCAATTATCAAGTAGCCATATTTTTCACAGTGAACAATCAGAAATACAAAATTAAATAACAAATGGTTTTATTCCATTTTTAGGAGTGATGCTTTTGCTGTTCTGTCAAGAGAGCAAATACCCCATTTGCCCACCTTGACAATTTTAGGCAGCAGGCCTCAGTTAGGTGACAATCAAACCATATATATATCCTCATATATATATGGTGGCCCATCTATATTATTATATTTGCATGCCTCCTCGGTGTCTAGTAATGTCCAGAGAGTTAAAGGATCAAATAGTAGACTGATGATAGAACCCTTCTCTCTGCAGCCGTTTTGTAAGTTGGTGGTTGTAGTGACAATTTCTGCCCAGAGTTGAGTTTGGATTGGAAGCTTGAACTGTCGTTTAAACCCAATTATTTTTGTTTAAGACTATTGATGAGCTGGACTTTGTAAATGTAAAATGAAGATTAACTATTGAAGTTCGTGCTTTGTGCATCCATGGCCTTTGCATGAAAGAGGTGGGTGGGTGGGGGAAACAAAATACTTGCACGCTTTCTGCTCTGTTCAAATCCATCCCTTTTTGAAATGTGAAAAACACGCAGATTTCCCCCTTGAATTTTGTATTTCAGGATGCATGATACTATATAATTAAAAGCAATTAGGTGTTTTGTTAATTATCTGACAGTGTAACAAGTTATTTAAAATTAGCTTTTAATTTTAAAAAAATCATTGGGAGATAGGGTGATTTTACACCGTCCTGTGATTATTTCATCCCATGGATCGGCATGCTGCTTTCAGTCCTTGCCCTTTCCTCAGGTTTTCTTTCTTCTAGAAGTTGGTCTATTTCCCTTTCAAAGAGTCCTGAGGAGGCACTGGAGGCCAGAGGAAGTATTCCAAAATCCATTCATCACAGATTACATACTTTAAGGTTTATTTAGACAAGTGATTTTCAAACTGGGTGTTGAAACCCACTCATAGGTTAGAGAATCTACTTGATGGGTTCTGTCCAAGGATTTTTTGAAAAATGAAAGGAGGATAAAATTGAGTAGAATGAAAATTTTCAAGAGTGTATCACATTTTGTAAGGATTTCCTGTGTGATTGTATTTTTTAAACTTATGAGTACTGCCTTTGCCATATAAAATATTTTTTTCTGTAGGTTACATTTATTCAATGAATGTCTCTTTATTGAGTGCCTGTTGGGTGCTAGACCTACAGTGTCCAATATGGAAGTTACTATCCACATAGGCCACTAAGCACTTGAAATGTGGCTAGTCTGAATTTAGTTACGCTGTAAGTGTAAAATCCACAAAGGATTTCAGACACCCTATGGGAAAAAGAATGTAAAGTTTCTGAATAATTTTTCAGTATCAGTTACCTGTTGAAATGATAATATTTGGGGATATGTTGGATGAAATAAATTATGGATTCATCTTTCTTTTTACTTTCAAAATGTGGTCACAATTACATGTGTTATAGGCATTATGTTTCTCTTGGACAATGGTGCTCTCTGCTCACGTCTCTGGCAATCTAGTGGGTGGGACAGTCAGTGACGCATAATAAATAAATAAGCAGTGGTAGGTGCTATGGAGAAAATAAAGGAGGATAAGGGGGGCCGGATTATAGGGGCTGCCCTGTAAATAATTGATCAGGGTAGGCTTCACTGAGAAGAAGATGGCATTCGAGCAAAGACTAGGTGTGTTCTAAAGAAGGTAAGGTGGCCAATATGGCTGAAGCACAGTTATCCAGGGAAGATTTGTAGGAGACAAGGTCAAGAAATAACAGGGGCCAGACTTAGTGGGACATTAAGGCTCATTGTAATCTTAGTGAATTAGGGAGCCACTGAAGG
>PVKH010036604.1:0-11566 GCA_004027955.1 Chaetophractus vellerosus | reverse complement strand
AGCTAGAGGGCAATCTGTGGACTGTATATCAGGGTTTCAGACTGTGGTCAATAGTACAAGTACAAGAATGTCCTCTATTACAAGGTGTTAGAAGATGGAGATACAACTAATGAAACATATAGACTATAGTTAACAGTAAAATTGTAATATTTTTACAGCAATGGCAAAGAAGGTACTGTATCAGTGCTGTGGGTTAATAATGCGAGTATATAAGGGGGTATGGGATTTTTCCTTTTGAAGTAAGAAAACTTTCTGAAATGGATTGAGCTGATGACAGCACAACTCCGTGATGAAACTGAGAGCCACTGAATATATACTTTGGAGGGAGTATACAATTCAGGGGACCACATAACCCAGTGAACCCTGTGGTGAATGATGGACTGTGGGTAACTGTACAAATATGAGAAAGTTCTCTCATGAGCTATAACAAATATATAATACTAATATGTGGTGTTCACAATAAGATGGTTCATGGAAAAAATACACCAAATATAAGCTATAGACTACAGATAGCAGTAATATTGTGACAAAGTTCTTTCATCATTTGTAACAAATGTTTCACCACAGTGTAAGATGATGGTGGTAGGGTGATGTATGGGAATCCTGTATGGTATTCATGATTGTTTTGTTAACTCACAACTTCTCAAATTAAAAAAAAAAAATCTGGGAGAGGATGTAGCTCAAGTAGTTGAGTGCCTCCTTCCCATGTAGGAGGTCCTGGGTTCGATCCGCAGTACCCCCTGAAAAAAAAAAAGATCAGAAAACTAGAAATAGAAAAGAACTTTCTCAACATGATAAAGACCATTTAGGAAAAACCCATAGAAAATATATGCAACTCAACACTGAAAGACTGAAAGCTTTCCCACTAAGATCAAGAAAAAGACAAGGATGCCCACTGTCACTACTGTTACTCAACTTTGTACTGGAAGTACTGGCCAGAACAATTAGGCAAGAAAAAGAAATTATATATATATATTTCCAAATCAAGGTTAAAAACAGTATCAGCAATTCAGACTCCTACAAATACTTGGTGAAGGAAATATATGGTTAATAAAAGACACTTGCATTTGCTGTCATTATTTAACATGGGAAACATTTTAGCCCTATACAATGTTTCATCAATTCTGACTTGCTCTGAAGTGCTTTTGGAGGCTGTCCATCAGACCAATTGCATGGTTCTCATGTAGTACGTCTTCCAGTCCACCTGAATTCCATCTTAGCACCTTCTAGAAGACTCATAACCTCCTTTGGGTGCTACCAGTAGTATGACTTAAAAACCATTGTTTTTCAAAGTGAGATCACTAGAACAGAAGCAGTAGCATGTTTCAAATGCAAATTGTCCCTCACACAGACCCACAAACCTGGGATATACTGAATCAGACACTCCAGAGCTGTGACCCAGGTCTGTGTTTAACAAGTCCTCAGGTGATTCTGATGCACACTCAAGTCTAAGAATTACTGATTTTAGCAAGAACATGGGAGCTATACAGGATAAGGAATTCAAAAACAAAGTAAAACAGGAAATAAAAATGAATGGATTAAATATCGGGGATTGGCCCAGAATCAAGACCAGCAGTTTGATGGAGTTATTGGTTTCAAGCAGGAGCCTAAAGAAATGTCCTCCTATGGACTGCTGGCCATGTCAGAACTTTGGAAATTTTATGGTCAATTCATTAGAAAGAAACATCTGAAGCACTGGTGATATATGTGATCTAATAGTTATTTGTGTTCTTAATAAAAGCTGGGAATCTAAAACATAGGGATCCTTGATTTAACTTGTTTGTTAGAATTATAAGGCAGTTAAGCCTACTTATGACCAAAAACCACTGTAGAAGGATATTCCATCCAAAACAATAGGACAACTCAGACTGTGATTTTCTTTGAGTACTGTCCCTTATTGGATGATCAAAGCACTAAGGTCTTTTTTTGGAATTCATTCAATAGTGGGAAACTTCCCACCATTTTGTTTCCAAAAAATGGGATTTTTTTTCCTCCTTTCAGTTAATTTGTCTTTGAAGCTAACACAATGTCGCTTGATTCTGCTATGGGGCTATATTTACCTAATATGGTAATAATGGACCACAAAAAATTTTGAGTTGTTTATTGGATTGTGAAAGTGCATCTTTATTATAAACATTGGTTGAAAAGCTGATTTCACTGGACAGGCACTAGTTAATTAAATGTTATGACCTTCATTATAGAAAAGGCACAAATTTTACTGGATTTCATTGCCTGGTAAGAGATACCAAATACTTGGAAAGTAAGGTATATTTTCTTTAGTAGGAAGTTGAGAAGGAAACTTTCTCTTCTTATTTGACAAGAAAAATGAATTTTTATAGTAATTACTGCAACAAATGTCTGATAAAGGGTTACTATCCATAGTATGTAAAATGTTTGTGCAAAGTAATTAAAAACTAAAAAGAAATGCTTCAATCATAATTGGACAAAGGCTATTTGTGGGTGGTTTCAAAAGAGAAGTGGCTGATAGTTAAAATATTCATCTTCACTATAAATAAAAGCAATAAGCAAGGAATTTTTAAAATCTATAAATTTAATATACATATTTGAAAATATAAAATTCAAGAAAGATTGAAGAGAAAAACAAAAGCAATGAGAATAAAAAAGGAAATATATTAAAGGGCAATATGGAAGACAGAACAAAAAAAATATATATATATATATATATTCTGTGAAAAAACGAAAAGAAGACCAAATCCCTTGATTTCCTTTCCATGAACTCAGAAACTTAAATTATTTAACCAGTTTTGAACAAATAATACTTTGTTATTTTTCTTTGAGACCAAATAATACATTGTTTCTCCTAATAAAATTGAGATTCCCGATTGCTATGGCAAGAGATTTTATTTTTAAATCAACCACTGCTGGTAACACTTCAGGAACTTCTATCTATGAGCTGAGTTGTTTAAAATAACATGCACTGCCTCTTTCTTAGGAAATAGAGATTAAGAAATCTTCAGCTTGGTAAAGGGGATTAAGAATAGTCTGGAGAGATGGGCTTGCCCTGTCACACCACTGTTAAAGTGTTAGAAAGCTTTTCTCCAGGCCTAGTGTTTATTTACCTGAGAAGGAGACCAATAAGCACAGTTAGAACCAAGGTGGGTCCCCCCCACATGTCCCTGAAAGACATCCTGTCAGGTACATAGCTGCCAGCAGACCAACTAGTCTCATCATCCAGAATGGCAGTTCCAGTTCACAGCCCAGGATGCGATGATAACCCATGATGCCTCGCTGCCACTAGATTCTGCTCCTGACTCATTTATTGCCCAGCTCTCCCCTCATTATTCATTCAACAGATAATTTATAGGGCACATCTCTGTTTAATTCAATTATTCTTCGGATTGTTAGACATACATGGATGAATAAGATATGGTGGCTGAGGCACAAGTAAGTCTAGTTTTGTAATGAAGCCCACAGTTCATACTACTGTCCATTTCCCTAACCTCCTCTCACTAGAGGCTAAATCATTTTGGAGTGCAGTCTTGATTACTTGTCTTTGGGGTGCAGCCTGGCAGAAATTAAAGAAGCTGCATGATGTGAAGTCTAGAAAGACAGGAGCAGATGGCACAGTATTCAAGAGGGCCTTCGGGTTTCTATTTGGCTGTCACCACCTCCAAAAAGCCTTTATCCTACAAATCTGGTATCAACAGTCCTCCATCATGGTCCCATAGTGAACATTTCACAACACTGTGTTGTATTTGCCCTCTTGTCTCTCACCTCCACTAAGTTTCTTCATCACCTCGTTGTATTTATACACCTACTTACCAGCGGCTCTTATCATGGGACCACAGCTCATATAATTTGTTACGTAAGAGAGTAAATAAATGCAACACAGTTGTTCAGAAAACATTTTTTATTAGTTTCACTGAAGCATAATTGCCTACAAAAAAATCACCCAATTTAAATATACTGCTTGATACTTGGGCAAATGTATATAGTCCTAAAAACTACCACCACACCAAGATATGGAATTATTTTATCATCCTTTGTAATCCATCACTATGCCCAGTCCCAGACCCAGGCAATCACTGATATACTTTTTGTCACTGTAGTTTTGCCTTTTCCAGAATTTCATATCAGTGGAATTATACAGAGAGTATTAGTCTTTTATGTCTAGCTTCTTTCACTTCACATAACGTTTCTGAGATTCATCCAAGTTGTTGCATTTGTCAATAGTTTCTTCTTTTTTTTGTTGAACTGTTTTCCATTGTTTGGATACATCAGTCCACTATCCACTCACCTGTTAGTTTCTTCAATTATGCTTTAATCTATTTAGGTTGTTTCTAGGTTTGGCTATTACAAATAAAGCTGTTATGAATATTCTCATATAGATCTTTGTTATGGGCATGGAGTAAATACATGGGAATGTAATGGCTGTGTCACTGATAGCCTATTTTAAACCTGGCAGTAAACTTCCAAACTGTTATCCAAAGAAGCTATATCATTTAATATTCCCAACAATGCTGATAGTTCCACACCAGCATTTAGTATTGTCAGTCTTTTTAATATTAGCTGTTCCAGAGAGTGTGTAGAGATATGGCCTTGTCATTTTAATTTGCATTTCTATATTGACTAGGATATTCACCATCGGGTGCTTACTGGCCATCCATGTATCTTCATGGGTGAAATGATTATTTTTCTTATTTTTGTACTTGGTTGGCTGTATTTTAATTATTGAGTTATTCTGTATACATTTTGTATAAAGGGTTCTTTATATATACTCTGTATTCAAATCCTTTATCAGACACATGTTTTGCAAATATTTTCTCCCTGTCTTTCACTGGCCTTTTCATTTTCTTAATGGTGTACTTTGGATAGAAAAATATTTAATTTAATGAAGTTTAATTTATGTTTTTCTTCTATAGCACATGCTCTAGATGCCATATCTAAGAAATTATTGCCTAACCCAAGGTTACAAAGATTATGTCCAAACTTTTCTTCTAGAACTTTTATCATTTTAGCTCTTACATTTAGGTCTATGATCCTTTTGTTTGCTCTAAGAAATCTTTACCTAATACAGGGTCAAATTTTTTTCTCATGTTTCTTTCAGCAGTTTTTAGTTTGGGCACATATGTTTAGTTCTATGATCCCTATCAAGTTCCTTTTTGTTTATGGTGTGAGATAATATTTACAATTCATCTTAGGTATTTCTTTGCAGGTAAGCTTTTATCTCTGTTTTTGTCTATTTTATCAAGCTTGTCAAAGTTGGTATAACTTTTTTATAACAGCTGTTATCTTTTTATTATCTATAAGATCTGTACTTATGATCTCACTTTTATTTCTGGTATTGATAATTTGTGTGTTTTTTTCCTTTTTCTGGGTTAGTCTGGCTAGAGGTTTAGCAATTTCATCATTTTTATAAAGAACCAGATTTCAGTTCCATTGATTTTTTAATTTGTCCATTGTCTATTTCATTTATTTCTGTGCTTATCTTTATTTCTTTTCTAATGCTTACTTAGGGCTTAATTTTATCTTTTTTCCCTTAAGATAGAAGGATAGATTATTGATTTTAGACAATTTTATAATATAAGCATTTAATGCTATAAATTCTAAGCACTACTTTAGCTGCAATCCACAATTTTTTTTGTTTCCTAAACTGAGTTTAACAAATAAATTTTATTGATACATATTAATAAAGCATAAATTCATCCAAAGTGAATGATTAGCAGCCAGTCTAATAGGTATAAAATGATAACGAATTTTAGTTTTGATTTGCATTTCCCTAATCACCAGTGATGCTGAACATTTTTTCATTTGTTTCTTCAGCATTTGTATTTCTACTTTGGACAACTATCATTTCAAGTATTTTGCCCATTTTTTAATCAGGTAGTTTGTCTTTTTATTGCTGAGTTGTGTGATCTCTTTGTATATCATGGATATTAACCCTTATCGGATATGTGATTGCCAAATATTTTCTACCATTGAGTCCACTGCCTTTCCACCCTTTGTACAAAATCCTTTGAGGTGCAAAAGTGTTTAATTTTTAGGAGATCCCATTTATCTATTTCTTCTTTTGTTGCTCGTGCTTTGGGTGTAAGATTTAAGCAACTACTGCCTACCACAAGATCTTGAAGATGTTTTCCTACCTTTTCCTCTAGGAGTTTTATGGTTGCCATTTTTATATTTAGTTCCTTGATCCATTTTGAGTTAATTTTTGTATATGGTGTGAAATAGGGGTCCCCTTTCTTTCTTTTGGATAAGGTTATCCAGTTCTCCCAGCACCGTTTGTTGAATATGGTATTCTGCATTGTCAAAAATCACTTGACTGTAGATGTGAGGGTCTATTTCCGAGTTCTCAGTTTGCTTCCATTGGTCAGTGTGTCCGTCTTCATGCCAATACCTTTCTGTTTTTACCACTGTAACTAAGGAATATACTTTAAAGTCCAGAAGTGAGATCCACCAACTGTGTTCTTCTTTTTAAAGCTCTTTTTGGCTATTTGGGGCCCCTTACTCTTCCAAATAAATTTGCTAATTGTTTTTTCCATTTCTGAAAAAAAGGTTGTTGGGATTTTTATTGGGAGTGCATAGAATCTGTAAATCAGTTTGGGCAGAATTGACATCTTAATGATATTCAGTCTTTCAACCCGTGAACACGGAATGTCCTTCCATTTATTTAAGTCTTCTTTGGTTTCTTTTAGCAATGTTTTGTAGTTTTCTGAATACAGGTCCTTTATGTTCTTGGTTAGGTTTATTCCTAAATATTTGATTGTTTTAGTTGCTATCATAAATGGAATTTTTTTCTGATTTCTTCCTCAGATTAAACATCAGTAATGTATAGATACACTATTGACTTTTGCATATTAATCTTGTATCCTGCCAGTTTGCTGAACTCATCTATCAGTTCTAGTAGCTTTGCTGTGGATTTTTCAAAGATTCTATATATATCATATCAACAGCAAATAATGAAAGTTTTACTTCTACCTTTTCTATTTCCATGCCTTTTATTTCTTTATCTAGCCTAATTGCTCTAGCAATAACCTCTAGCACAATATTGAATAACAAGGGTGACAATAGGCATTGTCTTGTTCCTGATATCAGGGGGAAAGCTTTCAGTCGTTTACCATTGAGTCAATGTTAGCTGTAGGTTTTCCATATATGCATTTTAACATCGATAAGGTTTCCTTCTATTCCTATCTCTTTCTTCTATTCCTATCTCTTGTAGTGCTTTTCATCAAAAAAGGGTGCGGTATTTTGTCAAATGCCTTTTCTGCTTCAATCAAGAGGATCATGTGATTTTTCTTCTTCCATTTATCATTGTGACTTATTGATTTTCTTGTGTTGAACCACCCTTACTTACCTGGGATAAAACCCACTTGATTGTGGTGTATAATTCTTTAAATGTGCTTTTGGATTCTGTTTGCAAGTATTTTGTTGAGGATTTTTGCATCTATATTCATTAGAGATATTGGTCTGTAATATTCTCTTTTTGTAGTATCTTTATCTGGTTTTGGTATTAGGGTGATATTGGCTTCATAGAATGAGTTTGGTAGCATTCTTTCCTGATGAATCTTTTGGAAGCGCTTAAGCAAGATTTGTGTTAGATGGGCTTTGAATGATTGGTAAAATTCACCTGTGAAGCCATCTGGTCCTGGGCTTTTCTTCTTTGGGAGGTTTTTGATGACTACTTCAATCTCTTCACTTGTGAATGGTTTGTTGAGGTCTTCTATTTTTTTCTAGGGTCAGTGTAGGGGTTTGTGTGTTTCTAGGAATTTGTCCATCTTGTCTACACTGTGTAGTTTTTTGGCATATTGTTGTTCATAGTATCCTCTTATGATCTCTCTTATTTCTGCAGGGTCAGTGGTAATGTCTCCCCTCTCATTTCTGATTTTATTTATTTACACCTTCTATTTTCTTTGTCAGTCTAGTAAAGGGTTTGTCGATATTGTTGATCTTCTCAAAGAACCAACTTTCAGTTTTGTTGATTCTCTATTGTTTTCATTGTTGTTGTTCTCAATTTCATTTATTCTGCTCTTCCCTTCAGCTTGGTTTGGGATTAGTTTGCTGTTCTTCTTCTAGTTCCACCAGGTGTGCAGTTAGTTCTTCAATTTTAGCTCTTTCTTCTTTTTTAATGTAAGCATTGAGGGCTATAAATTTCCCTTTCAGCACTGCTTTTGCATTGGGCCATAGGTTTTGATATGTTGTGTTCTCATTTTCATTCATCTGAAGATATCTGAGGAATTCTCTTGCAATTTCTTCTTTAACCCACTGATTATTTTAAAGTATGTTGTTTCATCTCTATATATTTATGAATTTTCCCCTTTACCATCCATTATTGAATGATGGCATCATTCTATTATGATAAGAGAAAGTGTTTTGCATAATTTCTATCTTTTAAAATTTGAGGCTTGTCTTGTGACTCAACATATGGTCTATCTTAGAGAAGGATCCATGGGCACTTGAAAAGAATGTATATGCTGCTGCTTTGGGGTGCAATGCTCTATGTCTGTTAGATCTAGTTCATTTAAAGTAGTTTTCAAGTTCTCTATTTATGCTCTGTCCAGATGTTCTATCCCATATTGAAAGTGGTATACTGAAGTTGCCAACTATTATTGTAGAGACATCTATTTCTCCCTTCAGTTTTGCCAGTGTGTGTCTCATGTGTCTTGGGGCACTCAGGTTAGGTGCATAAATATTTATTATAGTTATTCCTTTTTTGTGAATTGCCCCTTTTATTAATATATAATGACCTTCTTCATCCTTTATAACAGTTCTGCATTTGAAATCTATCTTGTCTGATATTAGTATCACTACTCGGGTCTTTTTTGGTTACTATTTGCATGGAATATTTTTTTCCAACCTCTCACTTTTAACCTGGTTGTATCTGAGATTGGTCTCTTGTAGACAACATACAGATGGCTCATATTTTTTTATTCATTCTATCAGTCTGTATCTTTTGATTGGGGAGTTCAAACCATTAACATTCAATGTTACTACTGTAAAGGCATTACTTACTTCATCCATTTTGTCCTTTGGCTTTCAGTTGTCACGTCATTCTATTGTCTGTCTGTCTTCTTACTCTTTAGTTTACCTTTCCTAATAATCTTCATTTCTAAACTCTCCTCCAAGTCTGTCACATTTTTTTCCTCTTAGGCTGCAGCACTCCCTTTATCTCTTGTAATGCTGGTGTCAGTTTTTGTTTGTCTGTGAAGAGTTTGAACTCACCCTCATTTTTGAAGGACAGTTCTGTCAGACACAGAATTCTTGGCTGGCAGTTTTTCTCTTTCGGTGCCTTAAATATTTCATACCACTTTCTTCTCACCTCCATGGTTTCTGATGAAAGGTCAGCACTTAATCTTATCGAGTTTCCCTTATATGTGATGCTTTGCTTTTCTCTTGCTGGTTTCAGAATCCTCTCCTTAACTCCTGATATTTGTCATTCTAATATTAGGTGTATCAGGGTAGGTCTATTTGGATTTATTCTGTTTGGAGTGCATTGTCCTTCTTGGCTATTGATACTTATGTCTTGCATAAGGGATGGGAAGTTTTCAGTCATTATTTCCTCAAATGTTCTTTCTACCCCTTTTCCATTCTCTTCTCCTTCTGGGACATTGATAAAGTGAAAGTTTGCATGTTTCACGTTGTCATTCAATTCCATGAGACTCTGTTCCATTGTCTTCAATTCTTTTCACTTTCTGTTCTCCTGTCTTTTCCACTTCAGATGCTCTGTCTTCAAAATCACTAATTCTGTCTTCAAGCAAATCAAATCTGCTCTTTTGTGCCTGTAATGTATTTTTAATGTCACCCATCGTGTGTTTCATTCCCATAAGGTCTGTTACTTTTCTTTGCAGGCTTTCAAATTGTTCTTAATCTTCACCCAGTGTCTTCTTAATATCCTTTATTTTTTAGTTATATTTTCTTTAAATTCTTTGAAGTGATTTAGGAGAGTTGTGTGATTATCACTGATTAATTGTCTTAAATCCTGTATCTCTTCAGGATATTTGGTTTGTTCCTTTAGCTGGGCCATCTCTTCCTGTTTCCTACTACACCTTGTAGTTTTTTGCTGATATCTAGGCATCTGAATATGTTGATGTATTTACTCTGATGGCAAATTTCTCTCTCTTGCCTATTGTTTTTTTTTCCCCACAGCTCTTCTTTGTTATTTGGTTTAACTTATTCTTTTTTTGTTGTTGTTGTTGTTACATATCCCCCCCCCCTTTCTGCTTGTTCTTACTGTGTTCATTTTTGCATTCTTCTGTGTCTGCTTTGTCTCCCCCAGTTGCAGCGACGCACTGAGTCAGCTCACCGCGCAGGTGGCTTGCCCCGCTCACGGGTGGCTCTGCTCTGCTCGCAGGCGGCTCTGCTCTATTCGTGGGCGGCTCTGCTCTGTTCTCGGGCAACTTGCCCTGCCCGTGGCAGCTTTGCCCTGCCCGTGGCGGCTGTTTGCCCTTCCCACGGCGGCTCTGCCCCACCCATGGCAGTCTGCCCGCTCATACAGGCCCCGGGAACCGAACCCGGGGCCTCCCATGTGGTGAACTGGTGCCCTATCCACTGGGCTACAGCCGGCCCCCAGTTTAACTTATTCTAAGTCTTTAAAATTGCCCAGCTTAAGTTATCAAAATCAGACCAGGGACCCACTAATGGGGCACAGATTTTCTCCCAGAGCTTAGGATACAGTGAGAACCAAAAACAGTTTTTGGTGTTTGTCCATACAATTTCAAGACTGGCCAGCGGATGGTGCTCACCAGTGTACCGTTCCATGGAGGTGTTTCAATTTTAGCTTTCCTGTATTCCTGTCCTGAATCTCCAGAACTGGGATTCAAAATGGGTTCTGCTGGCCGAATTCAGTGAAAAAAGGGCCCCAACTCTCCCCACCCACCTTTTCCCTTGAAATAGCTGACAGGGAGGAAGATGTCTGTTCCCCTCTCAGTCAGTTGCAGTGAGACAGGGGTTTTACCTCAGCTTAATATTTTGGGGGTGGGGAAGGGGAGCTCTTCCAGGCTACAGCGGGGGCTTGGTAACTCACATTAGTTGTTTCAGGTTCTTCAGCTCTCTGTCCCTCACCCTCCTGGGAGTTGTGTAGCACTGTCCTGATTTGCTGACACCCCCAAAGCAGGTCCCTTAGACTGCTTTTCATTCCTTCTCTGTTATTTTTGTGAGAGTACTGAGCCCTGCCTGTTAGTCTGACATCATCTTCCCTCCACATTCCACAAATTTTGATATGTTGCTTCTGTTTTTATGCAGTTAAAAATATTTTCTAAATTTCTTTGTCGTTTCTTCTTTGATCCATGGGATACGTTGAAGGGTGTTGCTAATTTCCAAATATTTGGAGGATTTTAAAGATATATTTATGTTTCTTGTTTCTAGTCTAGGTTAGTATAGTTTGTATTATTTCAATCTTTTTTAATGTGTTGGTTTTTTTTTAAGTTTTTTTATTATTATATATCCCCCCCACCCCCGGTTGTTCTTGCTGTGTTCTTTCTTGCGTTCTTTCGTGCCCGCTTGTCCCCGCTCCCCCCCTGGTTTAGCGACCCGCCGAGTCAGCTCACCGCGCAGCGCAAGCTTGCCCTGCTCATGGGGGCTTGCCCTGCCTGTGGGGGCTTTTGCCCTG